>VRMD01001946.1:0-14872 GCA_009872375.1 Sminthurides bifidus | reverse complement strand
CCATTTTTCCGCCTCCTCCGACACTGGGGTTGGAAAACGGCTTGTTTCTATTCCAACAGCTGATTTTGCTGCACTGGTTCTTGGTGGACAGGGTGGATGCGGAAGACTGACATGAGGCGGAACAGGCAGAGGTACAGGAAGATGGCGCCAGAGAAGAGGACCAGTATGATGACGCTGGCACCGCTGACTTTCTCAAACCGCTCGAGTCGGAATGGTAGGCGCTGAACATGCCGTTGTTGTTGTTGTTTGCACACTTTTTATTTTGACTTGACTTGATACGACAGACGTTGCACAAGTTGCCGGAGTGGCTGTCTAAATCTGCTGCGGGTTTCAGAAGCTGCCTTAAACTGGAAACTGTTCTTCGAATGAGGCAGAGGTAAAACACTAAAATCAACACGTTTCTCCAGTCGCTGACACGCTCAATTCTAGGAATGGATTCCATAGACCAGTCGTAGCTGAGTCGGTTGGGGAAAAACAACAGGTACAAGTTGAACAGAGGCAAGTAGGAGAAAGTTGCAAGTCTTGTGTAGAAGTTGGGATGATGAGCAGTCGGGTTGTCCGCCTTGGAGAAGGTCGGTGGAGCGAAGCCCCCCATTAAGCTGAGACGTAGGTGAGTCAGGCCGAGACACCCCAGGGCCAGAATTATAACACTTGTGATACAGTCTAAGCTGCGGAAGGAGAGCTTCTCCATCTGAAAAAATAAAAGGAAGAAAGAAAGGTTAGGCGCGGTAGAACTCATTTCAGGAGATTTATGCTCACAAGGGTGATTCTACCGTAATAGATTACAAGTGGATAATCAAAGAAAATTATTCCAACCAGCAAAGTGCTACTTGAATTCTGCGGAGATGGGGACAAATTAGATCCATGTGTGAATATGTATGCATGGGAATGCAATCGTCCACGAAGAAGGCGGCCGTGGAAATTGAATTAGAAATCAATATATTTCTTCCTAGTCTACTTCTCATTCCCTCCTAGCCTAATGCAATGCCTGGGTATCCTTTACTACATGCTCACGGTTCTGAATGCGTGCCTACGGTATAAATGACCGAGAAACCAATGAGAGGTTCTCATGAAATCCTCCCTGAATACAGGCCGGAGTTGGAATTCCGAAAATGCGAGATAAGAAATTCATGCTTCTAACCAGACCAATAGAAGCGCAGAGGTTTGAACCGTGACTAAAACATTGATGTAGAATGTAGAGGCCCTTCAATCCATGTACCGGCTTAAGCGTATGTTTCACCAAATCATGGTTTAGATGCATTGATTTACTTGTTTGCAAGCTTGAACAGGACTACATTATGCGTTCAACTTTGAGAGAAAGTTCAGTTTTAAATTTAGTTAAAGTTATAGCTTCTGAAACTGGTGATTTAGGCAGCTCCTTGGTCCATCAATTGGCAGGATTGTTACCAGTAAAGCAATTGAACACAAAATTACATTCTACTAGGCACACAGAGCTAAAGTGTGAAAGACTAGTCTGTATGTAAAGAATCAATGCGTTGATGCATAGCAGGGTAAATCATTCCTTGCTTTCACTCCATTTCCGGATGCTGTGAACTCGAGTAAAAGCATATGGAGAAAGCAAACTTACTGTATATGAGCAAATATACCTAGGAAAGTTAGCACCTAATTAGGTGGTAGCTAGGCAAATCTCATTTCACTTTGTTCATAAGTCACAGGCAACAGATGGCTTTACCAGCTGAAGAGACGTCCAACTTGGATTATAACACGAGTGTATTGCAAACATGCATACTTTTACTTTTGTGTAGGCCGATCCTGCTACCAACCTTCACAAAAGGTTTTATGTATGCAGCACTAGGATATCAGGAATTTTTCTAAGAACAAAAGTAACATTTTCTGCATCAGGTGTGTCATAGGACTAAATCAGCAAATGAAGTCATATGTTACAGACAAGTAGCTGAGAATATTTTACTCTGATCGTACTCTTCAGGCACTTTGTAACAGCTCCATGGTCAGTAGAAACTGATCTGAATATACAGAAGAGCTGTGGTCGGAAGATTATCAGAAGGGTGTTTATTCTCTACAGACTAGAATATTCGACGAGACTCGCAGTTTGAATATGTTGCGGATGAGGGCGACGTAGACAGATGCGTTTTTCGTGTACAGGAAAACGGATCATGTGCCTACCCTGAAGGGAAGATGAGATCAGGAACTTATGGCAGAAAAATTTGCTAGACAAATAGGATCATGGTGGAAGCATTGGGAGAATATTGAATATTTATCAGGAATTTGACACGGAGGATTATGTGTCAAGTCGAATTTGAAAAGACGTGCGTGGAGAAAGTCAACGGAGCCTACGAAATAGACAGGAGCTGGCACAACAGAGAGAGAGAGAGGGAGGGAGCGACGGAGAATAAGCTTGGAATATTTAAGTAAGCAGAGGGTACTCTGCTGCGACACCAATGAGACGAGGACATTAGGACAACCGCAGTGAAAGTGGTGAAAGTAGCGAGCTACTGCAGAAGACCGTGAAGATTTTATGGCAACTTGGTGTCGGATTTTTCCCCGCAGATACGCGAGCGCGGGCGGAAGAATCGCCTCTGATAAACCGAATGAGAGAGTGTGAGTGAAAGTAGCGAAAGTAGCAACAGCCTCCGACACCGGAGGAGAAAGTAGGAAGGAGAGAACCGGAATTCACAAATAGGTGGGGGGATAAAGCTAGAGGACATGCAAAGAGACTTCGCGGCAGCACGTGATTGGAATTCATATCAGGTGACCAGAAACGCTATCCGTGTTGACTTTTACTATTTTCTTATTCGATTTTTGGATGCAATTTGGTCCGCGAAGCACACCGTATTTACACCTGCATCCGCCCTTCTTCAATCAACATTCAAGTCAGTCCCGCTTGACGACTTGCCCTTTTTCCGCTTCACATTAAATTGAGAAAAGTCTAAAGAAAACCGCCTGTTGTGCGCCGCTTTTGGGGACTTTTTCTCCTTATTGGGAGCGTGGTGAATGAAATTCCACGGGTTACTTTTGGTAAAAAAACTTTCTCTCCACTGAACAAGAGCGCTTTTTAGGTCAAGCGCGAGTTAAACACCACTTTTTATGTGCTTGCCACTTCAAAACCGAAAGGCGGCACAGGAGTTTCTGAGCCCACTTCATCTGATAATTTTCTGTGGTCCTCCCGACGAATTAACTGTTGCTCAATGCAAGCGTTGGGCTCACAGGAGGATTTTGGAAACGTTATCTCCCAAGCACAGATTTAATGAAAACAAAAATAAAATCTGCAAGAGTAAAGTCAGTTCTCCTTTTACTAAACTCCGTCACTGCCTCCCTTTCTCGGAAGGAATTTCGCTTCTCGAGAAACTCATTTCTAATTCCGGTCTACCCATCACGGGTAAAATATTCAGATTCATCTAAAAGCTACCATAATTAAAGAATGAGGACGACGAAATCTTTATGGAGAATCGATAGTCACTCATTATGGATGAAACTCAATCGCTTGATGGAGCACCTTTAAATTATTCATCGAACTTTAATTTCTACAACAAAAGAGTATTAAAGTCGTCGCTCCCGCTCCCTCCCAGCCCTTGCTCGTCTGGCAGAGGAGAGAAGAAAATCGGAAAAATTATCTAGGCGTGAGAATTCCAGATTAAAAATACCTTTTATATTCAGACTTGAAAAAGAAATCCAAGTTTGGATCACAAATGATTATTGTTCCGCTACAATATGAAATCTACATGCAAGTTGCACGCGCTCCTCTGGAAATAAGTTTTAATAAGCACTTTCACGTGAAACAAACTCAGAGACACGAGGAAAAGTTTTTGTTCCAGGAAATAAAACTCTATGTACCTTTCTTACCCAAAATTTAGTTTTTAATTTCGGAAGAAATGAAAAAGTCTGCTACTACTTTTCAGAATTAAAGAAGGAGAAAGTTGCAACGTCTTTCCATATCGAGCAGTCTGCTTCATCCGAAAAGAGGAAACAGTGCATACTTAATGACGCAAAAAACTACAGAATCGTAACTCATACTCAGTAAAACAAAAGACTGGGTTGGATATTTGGATGGGGTTGCATTACATTCAACTGATGACGTCAGAAACCTTGCTGCCCCTTGACAGCATAAAATAACCTTAATGTAACAGCTGAAATACGAATAAATCGGCCATGTCTATCGAGCATAGTATCAAAGAAGCCATTCTGAAATTCCTAAAAAAAATTTTAGTCCCACCAAAACCGCGCCATCATGCTTCAAAAACATTAGGTCTAAAAACGGTTTTTCAGAGCTTGTTCTCCCAGTATCTTTACAATTACACAAAAGTAATTATGCACCGCGACTTTGGTCTAAACCATTGCCTAACCATGACAGTTCGGTAATTCGAAAGCTACAAGAAATGAGGAAATCAACTTTGCAGGTACGTAATGCACGTAAATGGACTGCTGGCTCGTCTCAACTAGGAAATTATGTAGCTTGAGTAACTGACGTTCTAGAATTTTGCCATAAGATTAGATTAGCTCCCCGGAAAAGAAAGATGAGACGAGTTAAAAGTAATCGCGTTTCAACTCTCAACACGCTTAAGTCCTGTCATGTACATCCATGATTCATTTACAAAACAGATTTGAATAACAGTATCCCTCCAACTGCAGCTTGGGAAGGGAAGAGCGGTGCCGGTATGATAAAACATTTTCACTCAAGCCGCAGGAGGTTACATATACGGAGTTGAGGGGTACAAGTTTCCTGAAAGTTTTCACCGCCTAAGCAGCTCCGTTTGATCCGCAAACAAGGTACTTCCTTAGGACTTTTATCTTTCGCAAGGTTTGCCCGAAGCCATGTTCAGAGAAAGTTGCTACAAAAGTAGGTGATTCCCCCATTCCTAATTGGATCTTATAGGATTGTTTGACGCCTGCTCGCCAGCGTAAGCAGCAACGCGGAGGAAATTCTGCCAGAGAAGCAAAGAGAGAAAGGTAGTTCTCAACAACTTGAGAAAGCGATATTACTGATTTCAGCCTTAAGTCTTGTTGCCCCATCTCTGATACTGTGAATACATTTACACGCTTGAACTACGTCACAAACTATATTGTTGTGATAAAGAGCGTTTGCCTTACATCTTTTGAAACTTTGCAAAAGCCTTTGGAGAGAAGTTCAAGTTGCCGTTAATGAAGCTGAAAAAGAGACGTTTGGGAGGAAAATGAAGGAAAGTTGTTTGGAGAAAGGCTTTGATGATTTTGTCACCATATGAAGGACAAAGCGAAGAGGATGACATGTTGGTTTGTGTCGTGATGAGGAGCTTTGTGGTGGGAAGTAGATGATGAAGTTTTGTGTACAACCGAGTAATTAATTGGTATTGATGGGAAATAGCAGGGAAGGACTTGAGGACAGGAAGGAGCCGCTAGGGACAAAGACACAAGGACGGTTAATTAGGTGTGAATCTGTAGAAAATGAAGCATTGTAGGCGGAGGATTAGGAGGATTTTTAGAGAGGCAGAGCGATTGAGCCTGGAAGCTACGGAGGATTGAGGATGAGCTGATGATGGCAATTTGTACAGGAGTTGCGCTGAGAATTGCCGAGGGAAAGTGGAGCGTGAGACAACTGCTGACTACGGGGAGAAAAAAGATTATGTGGAGAGTTGTGAATTTCAAACATTGCGGCGGCCCATTTGAAGACGGAATCTTGAGGCTTAGTAGGTCGGGAGAGAAAATTGGAAATGTGCGTGAATTTCTGTGAAACTGCAACACGAGGAGGAAGGAGTAGAGAGAGAAAGAGAGGAGAGAGGGAAACGGGTATATATATACACAACCCGGTATATATTCAAGGAAATTTTAAGGGCGAAAGTTATTTGAATGGAAGCTGAAATCTGGCCCGAGTTACAAAGGCAAACAAAGGAACATAACATTATGGTTGTGAAGTACGCCATTTGCGGAGTGTAAATGTTGGGAGGAAGAACTATCCGAGAGGGAAAGTGGATTGAAGAAAGATGCGGATGCAGGAGAAACTGGCAGCAAAGGTGGAATTACTGCTGTGACAGGTGGGGCCGGATGGAGGCGGGAGATTGAAGACAGGAGTTGGAAAATTAAGAAGAGATTCGCAGGATTATCCGAATAAAGAAACAGGGAAAGATGCAGCGTAAGCTTGACTCACACATCTCATCGTACATATATCGCACTCTTTGCTCTATAGTGGAAGCTGGAGGTGTTTCAACCCGTCCGAGTATTAAGTCTGCATACAGGCTGGGAAAAGATCCTACAATGCATTAGCTTGTGAGCCTCTCACGTCCTTGTATACATGGAGTATGTAGCATTGGTGGAGGAGTGGAAGGCGGAGTTTGTAATTCCCTCAAGTACGCTTTTATGATTGTCGTTAGCTGTGTGCAGTAAAACGGAAGTTGGGTTTATCTTGAACTTTTAATGGTTTGTATGTGCGAAAAGGATTGGCGGGCTGTGCACAATCTACATTTTGCCAACAGGATGATGCTATTCAAGCCCGATTAGTCGGCTACTTCTCCTAGTGACAGGCTCATTCGGGAGGGAGACTATACGCTCCTTGCTGAGAAGTAGCTGAGGGAAAAAGATAAGACGGCGAGATAGCCATCGTTAAAAAGAAACTCCAAGTCTATACTACAGAGATTTCCAGGACGGCAAATGAACGTCGCACAATGCTAACAAAGCGGGAAGATAGACCGCAAACCATATTTACACCGATAATACGCTACCATTATTCCGCACATCAAAGCCCACTCTCGGGCTCATATTGCTGCATTCAATTCCGGCCTGCTTTCTCTCATTATCTTTCGTACATCTCTCTTTCTCTCTCCCTCACTTCTCCTCCTCCTCCTCCTTCCCACTTAATTTCACTCGTCCATATATAAAGCTGGGAGGCAGCAGCTGAGCTCAGGTCGCTGCTACTTTACAAGCTCGTTGAGACGAGCTGGAAATGTCCCGCTTTACAAATTGGTATGGATGGAAACGGCCAATCAAGCCTTATTTAGTCACCGCGATAACGGCTTTACATGCCACCTCGTGTGTATGCACGGAGATAAAAATCCAAAATGACCAACTTAACCGCCTTACTCGTGACCAGTAGCATGTGACGATGGAAACAGCTTTTAGCCTGGGGAAACAACACACACCTTTGACAGTATATACAGAGGTAGGATTGTGTAACGGGCAGTTTGCCGTTTGCCTCCTACCTATTGCATCCAACCTTTCATGTGAATGAATGAAAGAAAACTGACTGAACTGCAAAGCTTTATTGACAAAGAAAAGAGGGAGAGAGAGAAAGAGACATACCTGATTCTTGCGGGCCCGTGTTACGGAGCGAATAATATCATAGGTTGCACATACGAGGAGAATGGTAATTCCTTGTTCTTTTGTAAACATGGAAGCGGCTGAAAGTAAGAGAGTGCACGCGAGGCTCACCACACTCCAAAAGTAAAAACAGGGTCCAGGAAGTGAACTAATTTGACTTGAGCTAACGCTCTCGACATAGTGCGCACTGCCTTTGTTGCTGGTGACTTTTCGACAAGACTTCCAATGCTTGTCTCGGTACTTGACGTGACTGACGTAAAGGAGAAAAGCGGAGAGTGCAAAGGCTGTGGAACCCACATCCGCTCGACCCACCACACCGGCAACTGCCTCGGAATGAATGGGGTGACAGGCAAATAGGAAAGAAGCTATTGCCACTGCCAGTGTCCTATTTCTATTCCCACTTTGTCCAGCGGATGTGGCACGGAAGATGATTCGGGCCACTCGCACAAAAAGCCACGTTGTCATGCTATGTAGGAAAACGTTTGTCACATGGTATGACCACGGATTGAAGCCGGCGAAGTAACAATTCACACGAAAGGAAAACGTTGTGAGTGGTCGAAATGACTTGTGAGAGCCGCTGTGGGTTAATGGCGTTCCCCAGAAATCATTGGTCCATATTCCCGTCCACGGTGACTCCGGTAGCACGTCTGGATTTGTTAAAATGGCTCGACTGAAACAGAAACCAGACAATTTCCTCATATAAAAACCCATTAGAGCAAAAAGTATAAGGTAAGTCGTCCATTCCCACAGACCCGTTTCAGTAACTTGGAAAAGGTCGCATCACCCCTTCGCAACATTGATTCAAGTTCCTTGTCAGCTTCCAAGGGACATTGATGCTAAAGGGCTCAAAACAAATATGAGCAGGGTGACAAAACTGACGGCGAAGAATCGTTCGAAATTACGGACATGGGGTAACAATGGAGGAGGAGTGTGAATGGCAAACGTAAGTGCGGGAGAACTGCAGTCAGGGAGTTGATAGGAGTGAAGCTAGAGAAAAAGGAATGGCCTGAATACTTTGCCGTCTCTTCTTTCACATACATCGGTTGATTGAAAGTTTGTGGTGAAGTGAGAGTAGGATGCAATTGATGAAGTGCTTGTGGTATGTAGCCATAAGTGGAGACTCTGAGATTGGAGAGACGGAGAGTGAAAAGAAATTTGTTAAGTGTCTGAGAGAAAGGATGGGAGGAAAAATGAGGTAATCGCCGTAATGCGTTTCGCGGACGTGGGCTGGATTCCGAGAGTGAAATGGGATCGCAAAGCTCAGTTGATAATGTGTTGACATGATTCAGTAAAATGATAGCTGATTCATGTACGTTTCCTTGACCGTGTAACATTCCTGAAGGGATATAGACAGGGGACGGAGACTGGAATTCCGGCACGGGGACTAGTTGGAGAGATTGAAGGATGAGAGTGTGGGATTATTTTTGTGAAAAAGGCAAGTTTGCGGAAACACGTAGCATTAAACCGTTGAGGGACCCATGTGGAAGAGAGGCTACCGGTTTGGCAAAGGATTGGGCGGGCATTGAGAGCGAGAGAGCTGTGGAAGAGAGGCAGCTTATAAATTGCATAGCAAAGTATGCTTAAGGTGATATTGCTCACCCTTGCCTTTGACGAGGAGAGAGAAAGTTATTTCATAGGAAAATGTACCATCTATCTCGGGCCGGTGATGGCTCTTAGCCGTCAGTGACATGGAGAAAGCACAGATCGGGATTAGAATGACTGAGGAGGAAGAGTCCATCCATCTAAAACATTCATTTTTATCTTACACACCATTTCCTCTGCATAATGTATTTCGATTCCAGATCACAGGAATGTTATTACACGACGGCATTCAAATATGCACTCCTTTCCGCTCTCCTCGCATCAACTACTTTGAATGCTGCTGCAGGGAATGCACTACCACCCGATCCTGTAAGTAAATCCTCCCGCCCAAACCATATGAGTACGCGGAGAAAGTTGAGCCAATACAGATATATGGAGAAAGGGAGCGAGTGAGCGAGAGAAGGCAAAAAATCCATTCATGCGAACCTAAGGAGTGACTCAATTCTTTTCTTCCTTTTTTATGATCAAAAACACACATGCAGGCTTCAACATCCTATCATTTCTCCTGCTTCTGCATCTGACTGCCTATCCATTACAGCTCTTGCCTGTGCCCACACACTCCAACACATTCAAATACATGATACATAGGTCCTGACTCACTTTTTCGCTCTACCTCTCCGTACTTTCACCGGTCTCTCATTCGTCTTGGCATTTGCCTTGCTCACCGTTCAGCCGGGCATGATGATAGACACAGAACTGAACTCCATTTCGTAAGCTATTTACACCGACCTACTACTTCGTCACCTTCTCTTTCTCGTTAGAAGGATATTAATATTAAAGCATGTGTGAAAACTCAAAGATACTTTGGTAAAAGGAAACCCGGTCTCTGTCTCTGTAGACAGGCCGCACCGTCTTTTTGCCTTGGTGCTGGAAATGTAATGCGATGCTCTGGTATTATTCATTCGGAGAAAATTTCTTCTTCCTTTAGAAAAAGGCGGAGGTGGAAGACCAGGCGAGATATTCCCGGTAGTTTGAATGGCTACATCTGATAGCTAGATTGGATTACGATTTGAAACTTTTATGAAAGAATGTGCTGATGAATGTTGCTATTTAGGGACTATCAGTTACCACCAAGGCAGCTGATCTGAAGCTCATCTGGAAGGAAAGGTAGCTGTCTGGACACCTAGGATGATGAATGAAGTGCGATTTCTTGGAAAGTCCCTTGAATAGATGCCGATCAAACAGAGGTTCACTAAGTATTTTTCCGTGTTAGGTGCTCCGGCTATGAAAGACATTAGGAAGGTTGAAAGTGCCCATCTAAATCGATTTTTTCCCACGTTTTTTACCTCATCCAAACCTCGTCACACCTTCCACCCGCGTCTGCTTCACCTCCTTTTTCATCCGAGGCAAAATCCTATAAACTTCCCTTCTTTCAATCAAGTTAACACAACCACTCCTCAACAACTGTGCTACGATCCTTGAAGGAAACGGCACTGAATGCACTCCTTTCTTACTATAAAGAGGCTAATCAAAGTCTGAGTGCCAGTACCCAATCCCAGCTTCGGGTACTTACATTAACAGGAACTTTACACCGTGAAATCAGCAACCATGTCCCATTCTTTAGCCCCCGCTTTCAAATTATAGCTCGGGCCAGCTACAGGCATGAGGGAGGAAGTCGATGATGGTTCAACCAACAAGGGAAGGTTCTCTGTCTGTCAAAGGTTCTGTTTTGAGAGACGTGGTAATAATTGAGAAAACAGTTGATCCCGGACTGGGTCTCCGTAGGGATATAAGTCGTTGAAAGTTTGGAAAGGAGTGATTACTAGGACTGATTTGCGATTCCCCATGGTGGTTTTGCGAGTTGACAGAGGGGGCGGAGAGAAAAATAAGAAAGTTAAAAGGTGTGAACAAGAATGGAAGGCACTCTTGAGAGAGCTGGAGCTGGTGAAGAGCACAAGGCTAAAATACCAGTTAGTCATTGCGGGTTTGGAAGGAGAAAGGGGTTTAGGAAACAGCAAACAACAAAGTTTGAGTAATTTATTATCTGAACGTGGGGAATGATGGACGCCATTATTTCCCAGCCTACATACTTTTTCCATTATCCCAGAATTTACGTAGGCAAGTATGCGAATGTCGCCGAGAACTTGGAGCAGTAAAAGAGAGAAGGCCGGAAAGCAAAAACTTAAAATGGTGAAAAAAAAGCATGCAGACTGAATTTATTTCTTTCTCTGTGTGTCACAGCTTTTTTGCTACGAGGCGAGGAGACGGACTGAGTCAAGTCTCGGGACTGGGAGTAAAGCTAATTAGGCTGTGAAAATCTGAGACGAATTACTTCGGAGCACACAGGCGAATAACTGGAGCACGTTCCTTGTATGAAACAAGCTTAGACAAACAGTCCGACTGGTGTTGCCCCAGGAGTGTGTTCACCGGGATGTAAAATCGGCCAGGGCTGTACAGTACGAGACTGACGCGTGAAGGCGAAACGGGAAGATTGGTGAAAGTTGGGCGATGAGGGTTTCTGGCACGTTGCTATTGCTCGGTTGGCAATTTATAATTAAGTTGCAGGACGTTCAGGCGAAGAGGAGTAAATTGCGTGTGAAAGCCGGAGGGAAGAGTACTTGTCTTTGTGAAGCGGAATTGATGATGAGAGAATATGCACTTGAATGAGTGAATGGGAGGAGAAAGCAGAAGAGAAAGCGAGCAAGGACGTGAGAGCATGTATTAAAAGCACCTATAGTCCACGTTCCTGTAGCCTTTTAATAGGATGTGAATTCCGAGCTGCGACTGAGGATGCGGTAAGTAGGCTTAAGAGCAAGAGGAGAGAAATTGTGATAAGAGGTGGAAAAGAGCAAAAGAGAAAGCAGATGATGCTCTACAAGAGAGAGGCTTGAGAAGAATGAGGAATGTGGCAGAAAAGGAATGTGTATAGGATAAGGAGATACGAAAAGTATGAGAAAAGAGGACTGTGGAGAAGGACTGTGAGGAGAAGACGGGCCAGATTGTCCGAGAAACAAAGGACGTAATTGATTGATCTTGAGCGAGGATGTGGTGCTTGCCATGGTTCTCGAGGGGAATTCCATGAAACCGAAAGCTGAACACGGGCCTTTGCGGTACATGCTCAAGTAAATAGGACGAGACAGTGGTCGCATCCAGTTAGTATTTGACTCGATTTCGGACCTGGAGATTGGATCTGACTGAGGCCTGTCTCTCAGGCGGTGGATTTGGCTCAGCACATAGCGCTTAGTTTCTCTCTCTAAGTCCTTCGAGAATGTGACTGTCAGGAGAAGAGATGCTCCAAGAGGCTGTAATCATGATATGACTGAATGAGAGCAATTAAGAGCACCACAATTGTCTCTTTCATGTACGGCCGGAATTAGGATAGACTTTTCAGAATGAGTTGTCCACATTCTCCATCGATTAGCGTGCGTGAAAAGCGGCAGAGATAACGGCGGTTGACATACGCATTGCTGTGAGGAAAAGAGCAATTTGCTTCTGTCTACATGCTCTCCACCTACCTCATGTCCTCGTTAAATTAATCTTTACATTGTGGTGTACAAGACTTGCCTGGAGGAGAGAACAAAAAAGTTCCAATGGCCCAAGAACAACACATCACGGCGAAATGCCAGCAAGGAGAGAATCTCACATGTGAACCTATATGCGCATTGTCGTCGCCGACACGAAAATTATACTACATGTGTGTTACAGAACAAGACATGGTATTCCGATTGTGGAAATGCTCAATTACTCCCATATGCCTACTACTGATTAAGCTCTGTCAGCGGCAACAAGCGAGCACGTAAAAAATTCTCATTATGCATCAAAGCCTTGTGCTTAAAGTCTGGTTGTGCGACAAGGAATGACTGATTACTTTTTTGATTGAAATCTACGCTCCGAGCTCACATGTTTGCCAAGTCTTGTTTTTCGTGTAGGACGTAACAAACAAGTGAAGAAGTTGAGAATAACCACGTGGCTGCATATGCATCAGACTAGTAATTGGGCCGGTGAAAGCCCAGGTACAAAACGCCATGCACGCCTAGTGAGAAACAGACCGTTATTTTACGTAAGCTACAAATAGGCTTAGGCCAGGCTTACAGGTCATGCGAGAAGCTCTTGGTGGGAGTAGGACTTTAACTGGCGGCGATTTGTACTGATTGAGAGATAATATTTTTGTTTGCTTAAATAAGAAGGCAGATATGAGGGCGGATCGCGCGGGTGACTGACCCAACTGGAGTGAAAGACAAACATGTGAGCGGGACGGGCCCGCAAATTTTTTCATCCATCCTCCTTCGAAACAGTGTAATCAGCACAATACAGTATTGACAAAGCTGGTGAAAGTACGCAGCAGGATCAATCCATGTAACGGGAGATGAGAGGTGGAAACGTGATACGATGTGTCGTTTCTCGATGGGAAAAAATTAAAGGAAGATTGATGCTTTTTTTCTGGCTTCCCTGCAGCATTTATTCATTACGGTGGCTCGACACGCGAAATATTACATGGAAGCGATTCTCTTTTCCGGCAAAAAATTTCAAGGGGTGAAAGCCTTTTATCCACCACTGTCCGTGGCGACAGCTCCGTGCCTCTCTCCTACTGCGGCGAACAAAAGTTTCTTTCAAAATGTTTATGCAGCCCAAAACCTTTACTGGTCTGTAATTCCCTAATGGCTCATTTATGATATATGTAAGTACTGAATAGAATAAACTTTTCATCTTCCTTTCAACTTTACAACGTCTACTAATGGACTGTGAAGGTGTGTTCAGCTATAGGATTTACCCCTCTACGATGGAATGTTCCGGTCTCCGCCTGACGGTGGGGGTGGGGAATGACCGGCAATGTAGTTGGAAAAGTTCATATGCATAGCTATTCCCGCAATGTAGTTAGTTTCTGAGACCGTCGAACAATGGAATCTTGAGCAAAATCTCCCCGAGCATGTACCTTGGTAAGCTTTGGAAAATTGGCCACGGTTACATATAACATGCAGTGTGCGTGCAAATGTGTTCCGAATGTGACTTACGCAAGTAATGGTTGTGAGCACTCAGTGGTTAATCGCATGACAATTCAGTCCCTATATTGTATACATTCATGCAAAAACACCGTGGCTGTGTACCGACCAGGAAATGACAGTATCCAAGTTAAACAAAGGGGAAAGGGAATGGCGAGAATTACACCTGTTTTTACCATCTGATAGACACGCTGTCATTTGAGCTACACGGTCGCGGCGCTGTTTAATAGTGTAAATATTTTACTAACCGGGTCGGAAACGTATGCAGTGGAAATAATGGATGCATTAGAAAGCGAAGCATATTTGTGGCGGGGGAAATTATTTTTGCTTTATAATTCATTGAAAGGAATGCTACTCATGCGAATGTTATCATTTGTTTTTTAGCCGCTCTAGAGGTAACCAGAAGAGGTGAAATAGGTTTGAATAATTAATTTAATTTAATCATGGCTCTCTCTCTTGAATCCAGTCCAGAGTTTGTGAAACCGTGCACGCTTCCTTCTCCAGCTCTGCATGAGGTTACTACGCAAGAGTTAAATACCCGCAGTCGAGAAAATATCACCCGGGTAAACAAGTCCTGTTCGTTTGTCGGAAATCGTAAGTTGAGTGAAGGTTAACTTCCAGGACGGAAGCGAAGTCGTTCAGGGTGCTTGATCTCTGTAGATTGCTGCGAGCAGAGCGAGATCTGAAGACTTTTTTGCATGAATTTCGCTCGTAAAGGCGGGAGAGCGGGACCACAAGGTATAATAGGGTAATAAGGCCGAGAAATTTCGTCCTTGCCTTTCAGGTATGTAAACAGTTGAAAAGTAACGTTGGCAATCACTTGCAAATGCTGCCATGCCAACCGAAGAGAAGTGCTCGGACGAGGTGCACAACTTTGTAAGGGAGCGTTACAAGGAACGGAGCGGCTGCACCGCCGGCCCAGCCTTCCATTCAGTGTGCGGTTGTTCTTGTCCCTGCTGTGTTTTGTAAATGCGTCATTATTAGACGGGCAGGGGTACTTCATACAGCTGTTTTACACTTGTTCAAGCCTGTGTGCGTGCTTTCGAGCCATACACGTACAAGTT
>VRMD01001945.1:0-14873 GCA_009872375.1 Sminthurides bifidus | reverse complement strand
GTTCTTGGCAACAGTATGTATGTACTTTGTCAGTGCAGACGGCGTAGAGACGCGAATTTCGCGATAACGGTGCTCGCCATACAATCCCAGCTGTAACAGTTACAAGTTCCGATTTGCAGACAATAGGGGAGCGACAATTCATTCTTCGGCGGGAGGTGGTAATAGCAGCTGGAGAGTCGGAAACAATTAAGGTCGTAGGATTCGCGTGAAACGAGCCCATAAACACCTGACGGAAAAATGAGAAGAAGTGTAATCGGGTAAAAAACATAGATTAACTCATCTTTTAAGAGGCTTACAGCTGACGGGGAAGAGTGACTTGTACGAGGCTACTTGACTAGATGAGTGAATCGTACACGCTAATGTCTACAATACTGAGTGAGATCGGAACAGGTATATTATGATGCTGGATGGTGGATTGAACACGCGGTTGATTTTACAAAGAGACGAGTGAATCCCACATTGAAGAAGACCATGTCGTAGCTAGGAAGAAGACCACGCTGGATTTTTGAGCAAAAACGTGGTAGACGCAATAACAAGTTGCTCCATCGCATCGTCAACATGAGCACATGAATAAGGAGGTGTTGCATAAAAAGAGAGGGTGGGTGCTGCTGGTGCTACGATAATTAATGCTGAGGTTGGACGTCTTTTCTGGAGGATTGTGTTAGAGTGCTGGAAGATTTACCAAGGCTGACATTATGGAAGCCGATCCGACTGCCTGACTTACAGAAGGAGGTAAATTACCTTGAATTACCTGAGGTCGAGGTAGCCGCAGGTACGCTTGTTGAACATACGGAGCAAAAAGCAATGGTTTGGAACAGGAGTTGGAGTTTTTTACATGGTCTACAAGGATCTGAGCATCTTGTCATTTGTACAAAACGAGTTAGCATTCCCATGTTACTACAACTCGAACGTCTAACACACTGCGTGAAAACTCTAACGAATTTAAACGCTGGGCTGGCAAGCCACATAAACTACACTATGAACATAATCGTGAAAATAACGGCTCATATCCTAAAGCCAATGTTGCCATGAACAAACTGGAACTGTTCCAGCATACACAGCAGCTTCTCTATCTTTCAAACTACTTTCCTCTATCAAAAGCTAAAGGTTAGTAAATAAATTAGTCACGTGTACTGAAACGGCTTCAGTATACAATCCACACTGGTATGCATTAGTATTAGTACAAGATATTACAAGTGTTATCTAGAACTGCGTCAGGAAAACCCCAATAGAGCATGATCGCGTCAAATCCGCCGATTATCCTGTATCTTGCTTCATTGTGGAAGTTGGTCTGGAATTCAAAGCCAGAAATTAAGCGCGTTACTGGCTACTTCCTCACCACCACACGGGTGCTCTTTTCCAAGACCAGAAATGATAATCCCTGATGTGCAATTGCGGTGATTTTTCTGAATTAGCGTTACTTTTAGTTGTATGGCCCATTGACCAAAGTGGGTTGCGGCATATGGACGTTGCGTTTCGTTGAAAGAGTCATTGTAATCCAGGAAAACGTAAGATTAAACGGTTTCTGTGGACCTGTTCATTGAATTCATTTTGAGGCCCCCATGAATCCAAATGTTCCTTACCCTGTTCCACACGCTTTGGCCATCATGTATATGACCTCCAGCAATGAGCCATTGGCAAATGACAATCCTCAGCTCACTTGATAAGCTTTGCTAAATGGTCGGAAATGGAACTTTGCCTCGCCATGCTTGTAACCATGGTGACGAGATTGACAAGGACAAGAGGAGCGTTTTGACATGAACAGATTGCGCAAACTAGGTAATTAAATTAACTGGGATTGATTAGCCTGCTCGGTGGGAAGGGGAGCTGGAGTGTTGTGAATGATGAAAGTACACATCCTGGATGGAATAAAGGCTGTGACTACATGCGGGCTCACACATGACATGACCAGACCCCGACAACTTTTCCTTGTCGAGTCTTTAACCCAATGGGCTGCTGCGTGTAAGTTCATTGAGGCTTAAAGGATATTGCTGAACGTTTACCGCAAAGTTGCCGAAACCAACAGCTTCCTCCAGGCACACGTCTCATTTATCATAAGGCTGCTGGAGGGAGTCTCTGCTCATGCAATTCTCGAGAAAAGGGAAAGGGTTGTAATATCTCGCTCGATATTGCACTCCTGCTAGCTATCATGCTGATCCGACGTCGTAACTTGTAAAGGCTAATGCACATCGCCTAGGCTGGAAGAAGACAGTAGTGGCAATTGTGGAAAATATCGTTATTATGAACGCTGTTCTTACCAGGCCGCAGCAGCAGACCTTCATCATGGACTGCTGGGAGACTACCGACCAGGACTGGGTAGGGGCTACCCGTACCAGTAAGTAATGCAATTCAACAGCGCTGATGGAAGGAATACGGCCCGCAGGACGGCAAGGCTGAAGCGAGCAATAGTGAATCTGACGTGACTCTGTGCGCTGCTCTGCACACCGAGACTCGCAGTCAGTCCCTCGTATACATTTCTCCTCAGTCAGTATTCCAAGGAGATTTCTTCCTTCTCGCAGCCAGCCAGAATTCCGTTATGGCTTTGCACTGCAGCTCCAAGGAGAAGCCAGCCAGAAAGCAAGAGGCAGGCGTGTACAGAGCGATCCGCTCTTGATTATTTTCAGTCAGTGCTGTTTTAATGTACACTCCGAGAGGACGAAATTACAGGCAGGAGCGCACCCTCCCTTTGTGGATTCAGAGCTGAGGCTAATTAATTTTCCGCAGCAAATTTAACTGTGAAATAAAATTTTACCTTTATTGCGTTCCTCCTCTATACACTTTTCATGCTCTGCAATTACCAATTACTGGAAAAGTGTTGTGAAAAAACATAGTTAGGATCTGCAGAACCTGTTGTTTCCTTCCTGTTCATTCCTTGAAGAAGTGCAGGCGTTGCTGTGCTGTGCGAGTGACGGTGATTTGGCTTTGACTGATTGAGTTAAAGTGTTGTGGGATTTTAATTTGTGGCCAAACTTGATTGTTGACTGTAATTCAGTCATGCGTTATAACTCAACAAGGTGGGAAATGATTGGGATTTGGCGGGGCGTTGTTGTAATTCCCTTGTAATTTAATGCACATTCACTAATCACCGGTTCAGAACTGCCAATTGGCTGATGGTGCCCTTATTACTAGGCTAGAGTCTTGTTTCAACCTTTGAGCTCTGGTACATGAATGTGTGTAATTTGCCTTTGAAATGCATTTATCACCGGGTTTGGCGGATGGTTGACAAGTGTGCAAATTAGCGAATGACTCATTTTGATGTAATAGCTTGATTTGACGAGGAATATTTTTGCATTAGAAACGCCTTCTTTAGTGAAGTGCAGACGAGGAAGAGATAAGGGACATGCGAGAGGAAGATTTGAAGCTTGCGCTAGCTTCCTAGCAGATTTCAGATTGGAATGATTGTGAATTTTATTCCGTCGTCTAGCTTGATGAATAATTCAAACGTAGTAGTTCCGTCTTGGTCAATGAATTGTGCTCCGTTTGTTTTGATTGTAGGTGTTAAAGAGTCAAAGAACGGCGATGAGTGACTACTTGAGTTGTATGTTGGCGAACTGCATGATGATGATGATGCGATAGGCGCTTTGCGGTCTGGGCTTAAGATTGTGGATGGGATAAAGTGTTGGAAATTTGACAACATGACATGATTTTGCAGAAAACAAACTCCTTGTAGGTTCAGCTAATGATCTATTGGATCGATATTGGTTTGAAATCCGATTTAGGAAATTGATTTTCTTTCTTTGATTGCATCAAATGACTTAGGGTAGCTTTAAGATAGGACAGGGGGGTACAGCTATGCGGAAGTCCGAATTGATAGTTTGATTTTGTGAAATGAAAGAATGAATACATACTCATGTAAATCTACCTTTGGTTTTGCAGAAGCTGCTAGTCGGAGAAACAAGGCCTGTACGTAGTCCAGTTGACTTTATTGTTGCATCGAGTACAAAGACTTGAGGATTGGTGTGCAAGACTTGATTGGGACTGTGCTGCAACGTGGTACTAAATGAACCGGGGCATAACCGATTATTGTCTTGTGACAGACTGCTGATTGATTGATTGACTCACGGGTAAGCAAATTAGCCTTCCGGCACTTACGTTACGGGAAAAGTATTTGTCACTGTTGAAATGCTAACGTCGCGGGATTACCTCTCTCGCTCGAGAAAATTTCTGCTGACGTTCAAGGGGTAGCGGTGAGTTTGCTTGTGGAGGTGTGCCCTCGTACGTTTGTCTTCCTGAGCTAATTAGTCCACTTCCAAAAGTTATGATGATGATATACGATAAAGAGCTTACGAGAACTCTTGCTTTACTTTACAGATCGGCCCTTTGACTTGTGCGAGCTAGAAATAAAGTTCACGGAAGGAAAAATTCGCACAAGTATGAAAAGAGTGAGAGATTTGTGAATTTGAACTGGAACAATATACCTTGTGCTCAGGGTTAATTCTCGTTGGACTTGTGGAGTCATCGAAGAAGGATTTGAACTAAGACAAAAGTGAAGCACAAATGTTCTGTCGCTCTCAGTGTAAGGAAGAATGAACGATGCCTCAATGAATATCAATATTGTACGTGGACTAGATTGTTCGCTCGGAGAAAAACTAGTGCAACTTAAAGACCGATTCGTATCCTAAATGCATAATTTAAGAGATTATTGACAAGCGGAGCCCGTCGTTTTTTGTCGCACACCGTCTCCAACTGACCACAACCTAGTACAAAGTGGATATTTGGGCACAGGAGTGTCAGCCACGCTCTAACCATTAATTTGCTATATGTTCGTGTCCTTGGGGATACTAAATTGGACATTGGTGTGGACTACATCGAATGACTAGACAACGAAGTGATATGACCACTGTGTTTTATGCTTGTGCCATTTGTGTTAGCTCGCTATGATACATCTGCAAAAGAGCATGTGCTGCATGATTCGACAGTTAGTTTGACTATTCACATCATTCTTGTTCTTGGTGTGGATGTGGACTGAAATAGAAATAATTAATGAAGTCACGGTTATATGCTGATTACTGTCCATGCTGGTGACTGATGGGATGCGAAGTGGCTTGAAAAAATAGCTGAAAGGATCCGGGACGTGAGGATTTACCTTGGAGTATTTTAACATTCTCAAAGAACGTTGACAAGCAACATAGTCACGCCGGCTGTGAAGGAATTTCTGTGCTGAGCGTGAGAGAAATATAACCATCAATTGGCAACCGCCGTGAAGTAAATTATCAAACACAGGTGTGATACTTTTTCTGAGCCTGTGTAGCGAGCTTACTTTCTTGTGAGGAAGAAAACTCGTAGGGAAAATTAAGCGGTGTGAATGAAGTTGTGAACAGTGTCCGTCTCCGTAAATCAGGGTCTGCCAGTGGATCAGGATAACAGTTACCTCAGTTGACGATAGCAATTGGTGCCAAGTGGTCAGTTTGAATTAAATTTTATGATATAATAAAGTCTTGGACGAGGACTTGTGTGGATGGTGGTCTCTGTCTCCCCACCGCCACCGTTGTCCGCATCGTTACAATCCTGGAACTCATGGAACTGGAGAACATAGTTGCGAATACTGTCTATCTCAAAGCCAGAGAAGGTAATCAAATTTTCTAATCGGTATTTGTATGGGCTTGACACGGTAAATAACTCTAGGAATCGAAGCATGTTTAATTTTGAAAAGAAAATGCACTGTTTCCCATGAGGTTCACTCAAGTTTTTTTTATTCTTCACTTAAGTGTTGCACCATTACAATGCGTAAATTACCTATTCGCTTGAAGGCTCTTTGTAGGCCGCATAAAATGCTCGCATCACGTGCACAATTGGTTACAAGGGTCGTTTAACCTAATCTTCAGGCATGAGCGACGCCGTCATCTTATCATAACAGCATGTACTGTTTTAGGGTTTTGTAACAATCGTCGTGTTGATAAAATAAGCAACAGTTAGTATCTTTAATCGCGAAAAAATCCTCCAAAAATCATCTTTCTGCAATACTAGAGCCAAACTGTAGATGCTGATTCTATCCGTTGGTTTTGGATTGTTCAAATTACATTTCAAGGCATTATATTTTTTAGTAACTTGTACCGGTAGCAGTGCAGGCTTTAGGCTAAAATTATAAGTTATACCATTGAACATGATGTATCAATTACCTATCAAAACACGAAAGGAACTAAAAGGAAAATGGGAAAAATTCGCACAACGGTGTAGATGTTCTATTAGTTATGCGTGAGGTTGCATTGGAACAGTTCTGGAGCAATAAGACTGAATTTTAGAGCACGAATAACAATTTTAAGGAAGAAGTGAAAGGATTTAATGCAAAAAGTTTAACCTAATGGTAAGAATTTCATCGAAAAATTGTAGGAGACAAAGCAGGAGAGCAATTCGCTACAATTTTTTGTAACAATAAGCACAATATTACTATTACTATGCACTTTGATGAATGCAATGATGAACTCTTACGTTAATCTTACCTTCTTTGTAACAAACCGTAAAAATCTATGAATGTGCTAACGTCAGGACACAAATGAGTGTTTCTAGCGTCATTGTTTGGCAAATGTTAAGTGAAGCTTGATCGGGATTTTGCACGTTAGCTATGTGACATTTGTCGCTTCGGAAGACACTGCGGCTTAGCAAATTTAAGAGGTTATGTCATTCTGTGGTTTTCATATTTGGCCGGATGGTCACTGATCTTGGTTTTGAATCATACTCCAACGATGATGCGTGTGACGTGATGATTCCATTGTCCTATTGTATATGCTCCTCAAGCAGCAACGGCCTCAGGCAAGAACATTGAATATTCTCTTTGTTTATATGTATGTGTTACCCCAAGTTCATTGATGGAAGAAAAATTTGAAAGAGGGGAACATTTACAGCTGGATGAATTACGCAAAATGTTTATGAACTTGCATACGTGCATATCGAATAGGGTTTGCTTTTTAGCAGGATAAAGAAGGAAAAACACGAAAGTGGTCGTATTTTTAAAGTTCTGCAATTATTATTCGAAGAGTTGCATGTACCCATTAAAATTTAAAAGATTGTTTGAAGATGATATATGATTCATGTTTAATATTTGTCCTTGCTTTTTACTCATACAGATAGCAACAAAGGGAAAAGCAAAAAGTGGAGAAAAATCCTACAGTTCCCTCATATCTCACATTGCATTGATATTAAAAATAAAATTGGTGAGTTTTCACGTCTTATCCAAATGAGTTTGCACTTAGTCCTTGGTGGTGAGCTAAACGTTATCTTCTTCCAATTAAAATCGTGAACAAAGATGTTGATACCTTTTGCGCAGATGTTATATACAGTTATGTCGTAGACCAGCAGCCCATTGGAAGGCTTCTTTTCAGACAATTTTGTGAAGCGACCAATTCTCATTACCATATCTGTAACAAATTTCTCGATGCAGTGGTAAGCTGAGTATAACTTTTATGCATGCTGTGCTAGTATTGCTAAAATCTTTTCCTTTTCCGAAAAGCCGACTATAGTCGGTTAGTAAATCGTGTCAGCAATTTCCAGCTTATGTAGGACGCTTCGAGTCCTAATTGAATGGCTTTTATGGGCTTCAAACTTCTGTTTCAGGAAAAGTATGAGATTGAAATGGATGAAAGACGTGTGGAGCTGGCGAAAGAGATATTCAGTACCTTTCTCGCATCCGATGTAAGTGCCTTTTTTGCAAGGTTGTTTTGAAAAAGTGTAAAAAGTATTTGCAGTGTATTTAGATTAGTTGTTTTTTATTTAGAGCCCCGATTCGGTTAACCTAGTCGAACCAGTTGCAATCGAAAGGTGTCGAATTGGTTCCGGAACTAAAGAAAAATGAGATATTCAGTACCTTTCTCGCATCCGATGTAAGTGCCTTTTTTGCAAGGTTGTTTTGAAAAAGTGTAAAAAGTATTTTTAGATCGGGAATTAACTGCTGAAGCACAATGGCAAAAATTCAAATAAAGTTTGCGTATATTTAAGTTATAGCAAGTATGTAAATGATTTTGCAGTGTATTTAGATTAGTTGTTTTTTATTTAGAGCCCCGATTCGGTTAACCTAGTCGAACCAGTTGCAATCGAAAGGTGTCGAATTGGTTCCGGAACTAAAGAAAAATTTGTAGAATGTGCCACGCAAGTAAAGCAATTTCTTGCTGATAAGCCTTTCCACCTGTTCGAGCAGTCTATGTATTTCCATCGGTATCTTCAATGGAAATGGCTAGAGAGGTACACATCCTAGAAACTTGGTGACAGTCAAAAATAGCTGATATGTGACCATAAACTTGTAACGTAAATGTACGAATATTTTTTGCAGTCAACCGGTTACACACAAAACATTTCGAATGTACCGTGTCTTAGGCAAGGGCGGCTTTGGAGAAGTGTGCGCCTGCCAAGTTCGGGCTACTGGCAAAATGTATGCGTGTAAAAAGTTGGAGAAGAAGCGGATCAAGAAACGACGAGGGGAAGCCATGGTGCTGGCGGAAAAGCAAATATTGCAAAAAATTAACTCGAAGTTCGTTGTGTCATTAGCTTATTCCTACGAAACTAAAGACTCTCTCTGCCTTGTTTTGACACTTATGAATGGAGGGGATCTTAA
Source organism: Sminthurides bifidus (assembly GCA_009872375.1). Classification (NCBI taxonomy): domain Eukaryota; kingdom Metazoa; phylum Arthropoda; class Collembola; order Symphypleona; family Sminthurididae; genus Sminthurides; species Sminthurides bifidus. The sequence continues at coordinate 6,328 of VRMD01001945.1, read as the reverse complement.
GTTTCACATTTATAACATGGGAAACGAACCTGGATTCGATCTTGAGCGAGCTAGATTTTATGCTGCCGAGGTACAAAGAAAACTCGTAGAGAAATAGTTATGGTTTGCCACATCGCGTGATCATCACGGTGATTATGTTGTGTTGCAGGTGTTGTGCGGACTAGATCATTTGCATAGTCTAGGCATAGTTTACCGAGATTGCAAGCCAGAAAATATTCTCTTGGACGACCACGGCCACGTTAGAATTTCTGATTTGGGATTGGCTATTGAAGTACCGGATGGAGAAACTGTCAGGGGCAGGGTTGGCACTGTTGGTTACATGGGTGAGTTAGGATCTGATTTTATGGAAATTATGCCTTAATGGAACAGCTACTTACAATGATAAAATTTCATGAAATATTAACAGCTCCAGAAGTGATCGACAATGAGAGGTATACATTTAGCCCGGATTGGTTCGGTTTTGGTTGTTTGGTGTACGAAATGATCGAAGGAGCTGCACCGTTTCGCGCAAGGAAAGAAAAGGTGAAACGAGAAGAAGTAGATAGAAGGGTGAAAGAAGAGCCCGAAAAATATTCATCCAGATTTTCGGAAGAAGCAAAACTATTATGTCAAATGGTAAATGCTTTTGCTGTTATTGAAACTTTTCCCGTTTCATTTTTCAACCTTTCATGACTTCAGCTTTGATTTTCATCCTAGCTTTTGCGAAAATCTCCAAAAGAACGATTGGGCTGTAATTCGGGGAGAAAAGGAGCCAAGGAGGTCAAGCATCAGCCATTTTATCTATCTCTTAATTGGAAACGGGTAGAAGTTGGCCTTGTTGATCCACCTTTCACACCTGATGTAAGTACTGTCGCAATTTTGCTTCCATTGCCTTACAGTAAATACCTTGATTATATTGGTTGCCAAGGTGATAGAATAATATCCTGAACGACTATAAGTACAATATTAGATTCATTTTGTTCGGAAATCACGTTTAGCCCCACGCTGTCTATGCAAAGGACGTGTTGGATATCGAACAGTTCTCAACGGTGAAAGGAGTTAACCTTGATGCTTCCGATGATACTTTTTATTCGAAATTTAACACCGGTTCTGTTTCCATTCCATGGCAACATGAGGTACATTGCTTGAAATATTCTTTCTGCACCTTTGTATTTCAAAAAATTTGGAGTTATTATTGATGCAATGTTCACATAACTTCAGATGGTTGAAACACACTGTTTTCGTGATCTGAATGTATTTGGGCCAAATAATACCCCTACTCCGGATTTACTATTAGACTGCCCACCTCCCCCCGAAACTAAAGGTTGTTTTCCATTCCGGAGGAAAGCAAAGGTAAGGATTGTGATGTCGCATCGCTTAAAAATGCAATGTTGCGCTGTTATTGAGTCCAAAAAGTTGAAATGAAGCATTTTTTTTCAGAAAAAAACGGAGAGCAGTACTAGCGCTGGTGGGAATAGAGAAAGCTGATTATGTGTTTGCTATTGGATAAGCAATCAAATAATTTCTAATAGTCGCAAAAGACAATTTTGAAGAAGCACATGTGGGTATTCATCACAAGAACTTTTTTACTCGATTTCGTACGAAACGTACGTTAGTATTATTCGTGCTATATAAAGTTAGCAAACTCTGACTGTATCTCATTTACTCATGGATGAATAACTGTCGTTCATTGCATGTGCTCCAGAAACAAAGCCACAAAAATTGTGTTAAAGTTCTAAGATGGACTGTTATAATCTACTCATCTTTGTTTCAAAGTTAAGATCCCAGGCAGAGTCAATTAGGCTTTGTCTTATTGTGGTACCTGCCATCAATTTGTTATCTATTTTTTTATTGTTTGCTTGGTGGTTCTGTTCTTGTCCTGTATTTATAGTTAGCCGCTACAGCATTCTTGCTTTATCGTGTGCAGAGGTGTACCTTGCTCTTCATGACTAGGAGTTTCTGCGTGACTCGTTTTCTTTTTGTATACGTTAATTTGCCAGCCTTAAAGTGCAGACAAAGAAAGATAATTGGTCAATGGTATAGCATGTACGAAATGCGCACTTATAAATGGTAGGAGTTTCGCTTTGAAACATCCTATGTTTTTTCGTTTATCATAACTATAGCTCTTCTGACGTTCACGCGTGCAAACTGAAGGAAAGAACTCGATATCATAAATTGCAGTTTTATTTTTCAGTATTAATGCAAACTACTTATACCATGAGTGATTCGCCGGAAGTTTGTCACTAGCACAGAGTCAAAATGAGACATTGGAGCAATAACAATGCTTTTTTATGGGCCTAATCAAGAATGTGGATTATTATTTTGTATTTACATCACAAAAATTGGAGAGTCTGATTGAGGTAGGCCGCAATATGCAGTTACGTAGTCGTAGTCATTGTTGAGGTCACGCTAACATTTTGCTAAAACATTGCTGTTCCCCGCTGCTAATGTTGCTACAGTGGTGTTTAAGGACGCTTTTAGGTATTCAGATAAGTCACTTGCTTTGGACGGGAGAAATATACAGTCAATCACGGACAAGATAAGTTAGCCTAACTATTTAGAATGTCTGAAGAAAATGTAGCCGACTATAATGTGCTATTTAAGCAACTCACTCGCCGACTCCAAGGACAATCCGCTGCACAAGGATAGCTTAATGCTATTGTTAAAGTTTGATGTAATAACTGCGTTGTGAGTTTGGACTCTTATCACACTCTCATCAGTTTAGTTCAATAATTTGCAATGCACTGTTGAATGTAGAGTAGTACATGCTGGCTCATGAAATCTAAGAAAAACGCCAATGTGGAACCGTACGTACATAATTATGACGTCTGTATAATAGCCTCATAAACACGAAATAGTACATTGATTGTTATTTCTGCTGCGAAGAGCTAAAATCTCTTAATTGTAACGCATGGAAAGTGCGATTGTTCTATACGTTTGTATTGTGTGATTTTATAGCTATTGACGTGATGCTGAATGTTTGTCTCACTAAAGAATGACTAGAGACGAAAATAAAAGCGTGAAGGTATGAAACGAAACAGGATTACTTGCGCCCTTTTTTATTGAATATTCGGCAAAATCATACATAGCTATCAAATCACCATGGTGAAGTAACACGGCAATCTGTCAAAACAGCTCCATGGTCGTTGTAATGCAGGCGGCATTCTACCGCGTTGTTCGAGAAATCCGACTCGGCGACTTTCATTTGCCCATTAATAATCATTTGAAAGGTGTAAATGCCCGGTATGAGATCGGTCACATCAATCCACTGACAATCGATATTTGCCCTGTAAATATCCGCGCAGCCGATGCTAATACCTTGATCTCCATAATTTGCACAATTGTACTTCACCTCTGGTCCAGGGCCGACACAATCATTGTCCTCGAGGCAAAATGATGCTTTATGACCCTCAGCAACTTTTCGACCCTCATGGTTGAGAATATCAAATACTGCGAATACTTCCATGCTATGGTAATGTCTAGAAAGAAATTTGGGAGCCATCGTCAAACATTTGCCGTCCTCATTACTCTTGATTTAGCTTTATGGGTGGAACTTTGTCGGGCGTATTACCTGTGACAAGCGTGAAATTGCCATAAATTCTTTGGAATAGCTGGACGAAAGTCGGCGTTCCCTTTGTTCACCACCTTTGCCGTGAACCTTAGCAACCGTCTAGTATTCAAATGCCAGCCGTAAGCGTTCTCTTTCTGCAATCTAAAAGGAAAAGGCAACTTGACTTGTAAACCAATGGTTCGGTGATTAAAGACCTCCACAGCGGTTACGAACTCTCACTTATATGCTGAAGATGCGAGGCAATTTTCCTCCATGGCACACTGCAAGTAGTATAATTGCTTGTCTTCTAAATAAGCAGAACGCTGAACTTCGTACGCATCTGGCTCTAGGTCCGGGAGCACTGAAAACGTGTCACAAGATCGTTGAGAACGTTAGCAGGAGAAGAAAACGAAAAAGCTGATAAGGGCCCCGAAGAAAGCGGCGAACTTACTAGTAGTGCATACAACTGCGGCAAAATTTCGTTGGTTGCCTGGGCAGAAGGCAGTTGTGTTTGATTTATCATGATGGGAACAGGCTGACAAATTCTTTTCCGTTCCATTGCAGCTGACTCCTGTGGTAATAATGTCATCAAAAGTTCCACCAAAAAAGTCTGTTTGAGGAGCGTCTTGTGCAAATCCAAGACCTAATTGACGACAAACGACTCCAGCTTCTCTTAACGACCACCCATCGCCGCAAATTAGCCCCCAAGCTATCAAAAACCGTGATTGATGTCAGTTTTAGTGAACCAGATCGTATATAAAGCTATAGGGTGATAAATCTCTTACGGTGGCTGCGGCTCATACGAACCTCTACACGGCCTTCTGTGGGTACACGTCCTCCCTCGAGTCGAACGTAAATTTTCTGATGAAGAATATAAGCTGAGGTAGTAAAATTCGAACGGGCTGCTATGCAAAAAGTCCTAAGGCATTACTCAGCCTTTCCATAATATTTAAGTCTATTTTACCTTAATCGGTACTTGCCGAGCAATTTCCACGGGTTTTTTGGTAGCATGGAGAAAGTTGTCCTCCGTAGGATTCGTTTTGGCACACACAACGCCCGCTGTTTCCACATCTGTGCAGTCATGGGTACCCCAACCGTCGTGCAAGCAGTCTGAGATTTTTTGCTCAGTACCGTCACACATAACGTTGTCGAGCCAATACCGTCCTAGCTCAAGGAAGAAGCAAAAAGCGTCATTTTACAATAAGCATGAGAACGAGGTCAGCAGGAACACGTACGACTACCTTTCGCTGGCCCGAAGGTGCCAGTTTGCGTTGCCTTAATATCTACTTTGTGATCTTGATGAACGGTTCCTGGAACGTAGCCGAGCTGGCGACAAATCACTTGTGCATCTCTATCATCCCAGTCGTCATCGCAGATTGGACCCCAACGGCCATCATGTAAAACTTCAACGCGGCCTGAATTCAGCAGTAAGCAAGATAAAGTGCATGTACTTACTGTAACAGTTCACGTTTACCTGAAAATTTTACGTGGATTACGTAAGCTTGAACGTCACAAGTCATACCTTCGTGTTCATTTGCACCGTCAACTAGTTTCACAGCACCTTCTTCAAGCCGTGGCTTCATGAGCTTCTTGACAATTTTTGCTTTTTTAGCCCGGATGTGCCTCCGCCTCGCATTGACACCGGAAGTAGCGTTATGTGTGCTGCTGTAAGGTCCATTTTGGACCTCCACAGACTCGCTAACTATGGCGAAAAAGCCAAGGATCGCAATTACTGACACTACCCTCATGGTGATTGAGCCACTGAGATTGAATAAGCGTTGAGGAAAAGTATTTAAGCAAAGCTGGCAAATTTTGAAGATGACACCTCACACTTGGACACACTGCCATAGTCCATAGTTCGATCCGAACTGAGGAAACTGGCGAAAGTGTCTAAGGATGTCGGAGATTACTGTCATGCAAATAGGATTGGTGAGCTTTCAAGTTGCCCGTTACAAGTTGTAAGATAAGATCCCGTGAAATTGCTTCCTTCGAATTAGCCGAGGTAAGTGTGAATAAAGAGGAACATGTGCTTCGGTCTTAGTCATAACTACATGGCCACGTTCAAGTTGAACGGATCCTGCGATATTTTACGAAGCTTCTCACTAAAATAGATCATTCTCCTTGCAGGTTACGTGACTATGTGCATAATTTTTTTTCTTTCGAGCATTGCATAATCATTCCACTCCTGATCTAGTTCCTACGGCAATGTGGAACAATTGCACACGCAAAGTTTGCCATCATCTTCTAGCAAGAAAGCTGCTAGTGCAAAATCTGTGTGGCAGCACGCGTATCTATTGCGAACATTTCCGCTTCATGTCAGCACCGAATTTTTTTGCAACCTGCTGAAACTTCTCTACTGACGTGAAACGTTATACTGTATGCTAGAATTTGCACGCTTCGTTGCATTCTCCTCTCGCGGTGTTTCCCCGGTACAAGAAAAACGTCCTCTCGGACTCTCAAACGCGAGAAATTGTATTTTATGCTGAGCCGAAGGGAAGGTCAGCTAAGATTTTGACGTTTAGAGGGGTTCTATTTCTGAAAACGGGTGGTATCCTGCAACAGATTTGACAGGGCGGTTTGACAGTGTCAGTATGTGCCAAAAACGAGGAAATCGCCAAAATGCTTGAGCTCATCAGAAGGTGCGTGGTCATATGCTCATTAGCTTCTACTGCAGCCAACCACTGGGAATGATCCTTGACTTTAGTATAAAAATAAGCCTTGTGAGCAAAAAATGCATTTTCCTTTGCTGCAGTTGCATGGATTGTTTATGCTCACAAGGTTGTTCTGAGGCAAACAGAT
>VRMD01001944.1:0-14878 GCA_009872375.1 Sminthurides bifidus | reverse complement strand
AGCAATTGCATGAAACCTGAATTTATTAGGAAAACTGTCTTGACCCAGGATCTGCAGGTCCGGTTGCCTCCAACAATTCATCCGCAAAAAATTACACTCTAGCAAAAACAGAGGTGAACATTATGAGCATAGAATGATCAAGAAGCTGAACAGAGTAAATATTGAGTACAAGGGTGTGAACGGTGAAGCGTCTTTCCACTGATGATGGTACTTATTGGCATATGATACTGAAGAATTGCAGCTTTACAGCTTTACAGCTTTAGTGCTGGCTATATATTATACACTGCATGTTTTTGTTCTTATGCATCCATGACAAATCGAAATTCCATCGACAGTGACATGTACCAGCAAAACTTTTTCGTGACAAGTAAGCAACAGCTTGTCTGCAGCTTTTTCGACTGATTCCTTGTCGTATCATGCCTGATTTGGGGAGGAATTAGTGTCTGAGCACCTGTCCAAAGGTTTTGTACCACGCATTTGTAGTTTACTGTCTACCAAGCCATGTTACTCATGAGTAACTTCGAGTTTTATCTGTGAGTAAGCATGCCAGCCTCGTTCTTAGCCATCTCGTGACCTCGTGTCAACAGGCACAAGTTGACACATGGCTGATCCTGCAACGTTTCATTGCACGCGCCAAATAGTATATACTTCAACAGCATTCCTCACATTTTTCCCTGCATCCAGGCAACGATATGATGCTAATTGAACGATTTGATTTGCACACAATGCGTTCCATCAAAGACGGGTTCGTTTCTTGTAACCTGTCGGGTTCAGTCGGGAAGGAAATGGTTGTGAATATGCAACGGCAATGCCTCTAGCTTGTTCAAATACCTTCCAAGCACAGGCATTCCACCAACTGACCACCTCCATCTTCCTTTTTAACTTCCTGTGTAACACCTTAAAAGTTCTTTCACATTGCACGCCCATTTGCACTTTACTGTCGCATAGATGCTCCTTGTTACAATGTTTTAGCCAGATTTGCAGTTCCTTTAGCATAAAAAATGAATTCCACCAGCAGGTATTACACACCCCACGTTCCACGCAAGTGCTGGGCGCTGCATACCAGTTTCATAGAGTTCCCTCATGCCCATTTAAACTTCCTCGTTATTCCAAAAGTTTAAGTTAACTTCACGTCCGTTTGCACAACGTGAAAAAACATGCCGGATGTGCAAGCGCAAATACCCCTTTCGACATGTACCGGACAAGAATCAAATTTCGACTATTGGTTTCACTTGCTTGGAGAGTTTTAAACACTGTGGACACTTCCTCTATGTCTCGGTTACTCCCACAATTGCAATTTGTTGAGCCGCAACGAGTAAACGACTGCACATTATATTTGTCTTAACAACCTTTATCATATTTACCCTCGTTCCTCATCATCGTCATGGTATTGCATAACATTACAGCCCATGGGGAAAAGTAGTCTGGTCATGGCCACAGCGTAAACTGGTGTACCAGGCGCTTGTACAGTGTTTCTGCCTCATCACCTACAATATACAAAATTAACGCCTACGCATGAAGCAGAAAAACTATCTGCTCTTCCCCACCCTCTTGCTTGAACAGCAAAGCAGTAATTACACCGTCTAACACCCATTTACTCCAGTGCAGAGCGACGGAGGGTTGCTTTTTCCCACCCTTAATGAGCCATCCAGAGTCAACTGAAGGGAAAGGTTGTGACACCAACGTTTAGATGAAAGAAGGTTTCCATGTGGGTTACGAAAGTGAATCGATGCGTTTTTGATACACTTTGTGGAAAAAAAAGTGAGGTGCATATTTACTTCACTTGGTACAACCCACAGTATCAATACTGATAACTCACGAACTCCGGAGGCGGCTATTAATAGCGTAGGTTTTTCCAGTGGGAGCTCACGGAAGATGTGGAACTAGAAAAGCCTTTGGAACTCAAACTCAATCTACCGGATAATATTCCCCTAGTAAATCACGTAAGGACATTTAAGGCCCATGAGGTTGTCTCTGCCTCCGACACGGCAATCTCGGCCTACTTAATGTCCCTGAGAGCTTGTCCGCTATTCGTTAAGCTGTTAATTGGTTGGCGGACTTTTTTTTACATGGGGTTGATGGAAACCGTATTGAAAATTTTGCACCCTTCTCCATGACCAAATAAGGTCCTGTTCTCATACAAATCCTTGGTGAGAAACAACAACTGAGAAAAACAATGCGAGTGCAAATTATGCTTGCAGCCTCTTACAACTGGTGTCACCATCTCCAGCCACTTTACTTTTAGGCAGGCAAGGCAGCAAACTCCGCCTCGGCGTCTTCTGTCCTCCTTGCAGTCGCACATCGCATTTGCGAATGGCAATACCATTTTAGAATTTTGCATACTTGAAGATTGCTTTAAATGGAGATGCAATAAAGGAATTGTAACTCAAGCTGAATTTCGAGTCTCAAAATATTATCATTAGAAATTATTTAGCGCATAATAACTAATGCAAAGATGCAAACAGACAACTCGTCTACCCTGCCATAAACTCATGGATATTATCCGCACACAACTATGAGTTCCCTATATAATGTTCCTGTCTCACAATCAGCTCCATCTGATCACACACATGGGATTCGAGAACCGGATTAGGCCTGGTGGCCGAAACTTTTCAGCAATAAGGCATACACACCGTCCCACTTTCAATTTCCAATACGACAGCCAATCACACCACTAACGAACTAACTACCCCGTTGTCAATTTTCAGGGCTCGAACGTTGACAGATACTTCATTGTTCACACGATGATGGCATGACGTCGCACCTTGATAGTTACTCGCCTCCTGACAGCGGATTGTGCAAAACAGTAATGCTGCTCTCAGCTTCTCGATTCGAATTTGGGCACGTATTTATGCCATTTATGGATGCGATGTGCAATAACGTTTAGACCAACTTTTGAACGAGGCAACATATACTTAAGCAATTTGTTGTTGTTAGGTTTAAAACCACTGGGTCTGCGATGGTCGGCTTTGGCTACAAATTGCTTTTCCCAGCCACACAGCATTCAATCAAGTCCATTGAGCTCATAAATCTTTGCGCATTTTTCACATGTCTGTAAGCATCAACTTGTTGGTGGATAGAAAGCACTCTTAACAAAATTCCATCTCCCTGCCTTCAATTCCCCAGCCATCAACTCAAGACGCTATGCTTGTAACTTGGTGCAAGCAAACGGAGAGAGATCTTCGACTAGTTTTTTTTCGAGCGAGTCCTCTAGCTTCACTTAATGTTCCATTAGTGTCAATCATTGCCTTGATACATTACTACTTGGTTTCTATGCATTATTTAATGCAGACTTCTACTTCTCTCACTGCTCAATGCTTAAGAGCGAGCCTGTTCCGGTCCACCGCCGTGTTGGAATGTAGCTTGTTTATTCTTCCGGAAGGGAAAGCCAGCTTGTGTATTTTTTCTCTAATAGTTCTCAATTTAGATTCGATCACCACGAGAATGTGGTTTTATTTTTAAACTAGAAGCCTACCGGCCAGGCTAAAAGATGAATGCAAACCACAATTCCCCAGCCTGCTATTTAATTACATGTTTCATTTCCACCTCATTCTGCGGAATGTAGGAGCGTGAGCCATGTATGAAAAACAATGGCATGCTTTCACCTCCAGCATTATAGGGAGGGCGAATGTGTTAACCCGAACCTACTTTTACCGTTGGAGTTTCTTTCCTCAAGGCTCACTGAATGCATTATTGCGTGTCACTCATAATTGTCCAGCTGAGCTACAGCTAGCCTCAACAAGTCACAGTTGCAACCGATGCGTGTATGCCATATGATTCTCTTAATTCTGTGTACGAGAAAATACGAAGCCAAAACCTGTGTCAACTCTGACATAAACTACTCCAGACACTGGATGAATCACTCCGGAAAATCGATACTCGAATTCCCCACCAGCCTTTGCAGGAAAAGCCGATGAGTCACCGGTCGAACTCCTGTTTTTTTCTCCCACTTCTCCAGCTATTGCCCTAGACTATGGATAAACCTAGTCTACTCCGCACTTTCACCCTGTTGCAGCCAATCGACCGACCTCGAACTGGATCTCTTTCAGGAAGAAAGTATACCACCGAGCTCATTTCCCACTGAGACAAGAGCAATCCACCCTCAGTACTTTTATTTTCCCAATTCAAATAAACTTTCACCCAGGACAGTTTTTTTCTCCCCTCGTCATAATATGCACGTAGTCGCCCCCAGTTTTGTCCTTCTTAATGGTTATTACAGCTGAAGTCTTGGTCGGGCAGATCCATCCTTCGTATTCGCATCTGAATTGAATTACCCAATTCGAGCAAATGATAAACTCAGACAACATTTGAATGCGTACCATCAACTTTAATAATTCAGCATGCCGGGTGCAAGAAGTCTCCCTTCACTAGAAATTGCCGCAACTAGAGCTGAAAGTACGGAAACGTCCTATTATCTCTTCCTGATACGTTTCCTTCCCCGAACCTCTTTTTCGTGCGAGCTGATACTCCGCACTGGAGTCATATTGGGCTATGCAGGGAGCATTTTGGCACAGGAGACTCGGAGGCCAAACTTTTTGATCTCGGGACGCAAGGACTCCCTCGGGCCAAAAGCCTCAAGTTCAACCGTAATTGCACGGGGAGGTAAAACAATGCAATTTGTAAGGTATGGGCTACGCACATGATTGTGATTTATCGATAAATTTTTAAACTTCTCGTGCACCAGCTGACCGACCATAAGTCGTAGTCATGTAGAGGTCGGAGGAAAGGAAGGAGTTTTCCATCTTTAACTTACCAGCTGGCAAAGAGCCGGAAACGTTCTACCTTTTAGCAGCAAATCTCTTAATGCACTCTTAACCTTAATTCGCATTCACAAATCGTCTCATTATCCGTTCACGAACTTTCGTACTCTCTGTAATGACCATTCAGTACAATCTAGCATTGACGAGGTCCCACCAGCACTTCATAAATGGAGATCGATGAGGATTACGAACAACAATCTGAAAGCTCTCCAAGTAGTGCTCACGAAGTTTATCCAAAACTTGTGAGCCATGCTTGAAAGTCTGATGCCACTTGAAATCGCCGTCAGCCTGGTTCTTACAACTTTAAATGCTGTGTAAACAGGCATTTTGTTTGAACGAATGCCGCCAGGAAGGAGAATCGCCGAGACTGTAGATTCTACTTATCTTTAGTTATCATCCAAAGTACATTCAATTTATTCAAGTGGCTCGACATGTGTGATGCCCGTATAAGGATTGCCAACCGTCTTGGCTACCTCCTGATTAATCTGGATCAACTTCCTTTTGCCGCAGCTCCTGCATGTGCTTTTAACTCACCTGAGGCAAATTCCCTTTACTGTCCTTGCACACAGGTTTCAATGGAATAAATTTATTCTTTCCCTACTCTTGTCCAGCCCTCACGTGGAACTCTCACGGATCTGAAAATTTTAAGTTTCGACTTGTTGGAACACCTTCCAAAGGCAAGAATGCTGAGAGAGTTAAGGGATGAAAAACTTATCCGACGTTGACAAGTTTATAAAACTTGTTAAAATAAGCAATGCCTGCCTGCTATTCTCTCACATGGGGAAATGACGGGTGTGTTCCGTGGACAGGGACTTTCCTTCGACAACTTATTCGGGTGGGGCTTGAGCATATGTGTTTGTACCACCACCCAGGTGGTTTTTTATTCCTTTAATCTGCCATATATCACACCAGCAGCTGTAATCTCCCAGAACGAGAAGCATATATCGTGTTTGAACTTCGTTAACAATAATACGCCTCTTTGCCACGTTGCCAGGAGAAATCTACGAGGAGGTCCTTTGAAAACATACGTTTGAGATTCAGTTTTACCATATTTTCGTGTCACAGTTGTAATTCTTTCGCTAAAATTGAACCTTGGTCACAGTACAGCATTTTGCGACCTGCGGCACAGAAAAAGTCGTGGAATAATTTCAGTGTGTTGCACCCACGAGGAATTTTTCCATGCTTGAAGCAAGGGTTGCTAAACGTAGGCATGAGAGGATGGAGAGGATTAAAATAAAACTTTTTTCAACATTAACTTTTAGGATATGATCGGCCTTTGTCTGTCTAAACTTTGTGAGCCCTTATGCGTTAGTGAAGCTCTTTCCTTTAGAGCTCTATGTGGCAATTTCAGTCTGACCTGTGAACTCCATTTACTTGAGCTGTAAATTACTTTATTAAGGAAGAATAGCTAGACCGAGGCAAATTGTCGAATCATGACTGACTGAGGAGTTCGAACGGACAGATTACCGCACAGAATTACCAATGAGTTTAAGCCCAGCCCCCTCCCTGCACTACTCTCTCCCTGCCTGGGTGTTAAAATCTCTGACCTAGGAGATAGTTAAGTTTTTAATTAATTTTTGAGGTTGGGGTGAAACGTGTCTTTTTTACAGCGCCATTAACTCGTCCAGGTCATGCTGAACATTCATCATTTAAGACATGAAAATGAGCTTGGCATTTTCTTTTTTTCTTCGCTGCTTTTTAACGGTGACAAGACATATTGTTCCTGCTACTAAATCTTGTTTTAATTACGGCAAATTAATGCCTCGGTCCAACCTCCTGTTTCCAACATTGTGTTCCTTGATAAAATTCTTCACAGCTCTAATAATAGAACCTTCTTCCTATCACAATCCTTCCCACTGTCTCTTCTTTAGATGATTGACGCCGCCATGATTGAATTGAACAATTTGCTTTTATTACACGACAGTAAATAAATCATGCCGGCTCTGTCTCATGTCTCTGCTTCAAAAAGTTGCTCGCTTCCTACAAAAAGTCGTTGTTAAGTCTGTACCAGGACAGGAGTCCAAGTCCTGGGACCCTCAAATTCTCCCAGTTGGTCAATGCTCGTCAAATCCCGCAAGGCTTCATGCATTAAATTCAATTGAATCCTTGTGAAAACTTTGCCTCTTTTCTCCAAGGAGAGGATGTGTCACGACGAAGAACTGCACCAAATAACGTGTAATTTTCCTATCTCACATGTACATGATTGCCGAAGGAAATGTGTTCATGCAGTAAGATTCAATCTTAGCGAGAATAGCTTTTGTAGAAATTTCTTTTTGTGACTCCTCATTATGATTACACACTGTTGAATTTTACACCTTACATCTTCTGCTTTGATGCAGCCCTGTTGCTCCAACTGCCCGGTACTCTTCCATTCAACTTTCAGGTACAAGCATCTTGCTGAATACCGTACGTGCAGTATAACTTGGTGTTTTTTTTGCAGGTGCAAATAACCTCTACTAGGTAAAGTTTCTGCTGCATTCGCTTATTCGAATGGAGTAAAAAAGCGTGGCATTTGCTTCCCAGTATACGAACAATTTCAGAGGCACTTTCGGTACAAGCACCGCTGCTCTCCACAAAGTGGAAACAATGAGCCAAATCTACAGAAATGTCTCTGCCTCTCTTCCCCTTTGATTATCACACAAGAATAGGCCGAAATTCAACCGGGAAGCAATTGCCTGACTTGGCGGAATTTGTGTTAATCTGCGCCTCTCCGACGATACGGTAGGCCTTATTGGCGAAAACGTTTTCCGACGAGGGAAGCGATGCAGTTTATAGCAACTCCTAAGCATCTGACTGAGTGAAAGGAGAGAACCGGTGTTTAAATTACTCTTCAAATTTATGTGCCCATGGGAACCTAGGTTTGACGGCCTAAATTCAAGCTTGACTTATCACTAAAAGAAATGGGCAAGCTGATCTACGATTGTGTTGCCGACGTCGCGTACAGCCAAATCATTCATTTGTTTCATTTCGGACGGTATCTTGATGGAGCGGTAAACATTTCTCGTGCCATAGTCTCGGCGAAATTTCGATAGCGTCCCGTACTGGGTACAGGAGAGAGAGAAGGTACCAGCTAGTAGGAAACTGTTTCTAAGCAGCAATACGTTATACTTGGTCGCAAAATATTCATAAATCAATAAACGGCTACCCAACCTACTCGAGGAGAGATAGCACAGGTACAGGAGGAAAAGGTTCGCAAGTCATTCAATTACAATTATTCACGAAGTAATTCTTCAAGACATAAAGATAAAGATTAGTTCACACATCACGCTGTTATGGAACCATCATTGTCATCGCGATTACAAGGCTATCCACGAACTGGGCATATGTCATGTCACGTCCACGGCTCTGTTCATTGCTCTGTTGCCGGTGAGGATGTCCATTCCCGCTGCCAACTACCTGGTACCATCCTGCCGACCAGCTAGAGTATGACGGCTACAGCGGGGGAATTCTCACATTTTTCATAACTAACATTTCTTACAATGGCCCTCCTTCACTTACCACGGTTCGATGCGTCTAAACCTTATGCTTTCTGTCAGATTTACGTGCAAAAGAGAGGGTGATGCCAGAAGGATTTAAAATATGAGTGGATGATCGAAGCAGAAGCGAATACAAGTTCAATAGTTTGTGCATCAACAACATCATCAGCGCCTTGTTCTTCAATTGTGCCGTGTTTCATTCAGCAATTTTACTGCTCACACGCTGACTTTTCATACCACTATATACCCATCGTGTATACATCCAATCTCCAGTCGCTTCTGTGTAGTCGTGACCTAAGAATCATTTTGCGGAAACCTGAGCTTGTTTCAGTTTTCGCTCCATCTCTTTCAAATGTGTAGCTGGCGGTGTAAGTTTTTCACACCACATATTCTCATGGTGATAACCTACACAAAAGTACTAGTACGCTTGTCCTGATGATCCGACCGCCGCGAAATAGATTAGACAGGCACACAATGTGTTGAGCTAATTGCATGGCCTTTCAAAGAAT
Organism: Sminthurides bifidus; assembly: GCA_009872375.1. Classification (NCBI taxonomy): domain Eukaryota; kingdom Metazoa; phylum Arthropoda; class Collembola; order Symphypleona; family Sminthurididae; genus Sminthurides; species Sminthurides bifidus. The sequence continues at coordinate 6,133 of VRMD01001944.1, read as the reverse complement.
AGTGTATATGCGCACGTGCATTTTGGGCTGACTCCTGCAAAGACGAACAAATTGGCAAGGGTGCAAGAGATTTCGTTTTGATCGAAGCAACTACTATCTCACCCCATCCACCCTACTGGCAGTACTACACATCCGCTTAGATCATCATCTAAATTAGCTGCCGATTAGGGTTGATTTATGACGATGCAGATGTATGATTTTGAGAAACGATAAAATCCTGCAGTTAGCAATTCTAACGAGTTAAAAACCCGCTCCTATCTTTTCCATTCCCGCAAGCCGCCACACACCCGTGAAGGTTTGACAGTGTTGCTCTTGCAAGACTATGCTCTGCTCCGATTCTGCAACTCACCGTTTTGTAGAGGGAATAATTAAAAGTGCAAAAAGTAGCCGAGCTAAGAGAACTGGTTCCTTCATTCATACATTGTACTCGTCGTCTTTCCTGCGAGCAAAAGGTTACTGAACCAGGTGCGGATCTGTGCAAGTACTAAAAAGTGCATCGTCGCATCACTCACGACGTGTAACATTTGGCACATGTTGACAGACACCAGATGCACATTCTGCACATGTAAATTCTATCTCTTTCTCTCAAATTCAGGCCGCCAAAGTTGATAGCTCGTACGCCGGTTTAAGTTGCACATGCATATCAGCTATAGGGTACTAAAGCAAGGCGATTTCCTTTGACCGGCAGAATTAGCTGCCTATTAGGAGGCCGCTGGATTTAATAAGATGACATGACATCTGCTCTTCGGTCATCGGAATAATCAGACGTGACGCTGCTTCAGTTCATGTCAGTCTGATAAGTCGAGACTTTTAGGTAAGGCCCTTTAATCGCAGCTGTGAGGCAGGTAGCTTTGTAACTTGGAAGACCATGTCTTTTCTTACTGGGTCAAAAACCCTGCTGACAACTGAATGTTTACGTTCAATATCTCCACGCAAGGCTTTTGGCAAGCATTTTTAGAGCAGCTGATAACCCGGTTATGTTTTGGCGACGAGCTAATTGCATTACTGAGCAAAAATGGAATTATGAGCAACTTGGTTCATTTCCCTGCATGCATATTTGCTTTTGCTCACGGAGAGATGACGTCGTCTGTCTCTTGTGTCTGAACGAGAGCTCATATACTTAAATTGGATTTCCAAGTCGTTCGAAGTAATTGGTACAATGATTCAATCAAACATGAAAGCCTTGACGGCTTCACAATTAGCACGACCAACTTTGCAGCGCTTTTGGATCTGTTAATGATCCCGCAGATCTCTTGCAACAGTAATAGATTCCATCAACGCTGTAAATTCAAATAGGCAACAACTCTTTGTTCCTTCAAGCTCAGGAGGTTTATTCAAACAATGGAGGTTTTCAGAGCCCTTAGTTCTTTTCTCTGAAAACCGTTCGCGATGACAAGAGCCGCTGTATTCTTCTTCTGTTCTGACGGGAAGCGAATATCCTCTCCTGACGTTTTTCCCCGGCCACATATTTCAATGGACGTCCTGGTAGCAAATGGACATCGTTTTCCGTCGTTAACCTTTCCAACATGTCAGAGTGGAAGGTACGTGCCTATTATTTTAGCAGAGATCAAATATCTCGGAAACAATGCTGTCATATTCAGCACAAGCGTGCCACTCCGCATCTCATCATTTCTTCTCAACGTCTTCATCATTCACGAATTTTATTATCACACGCTGCTCATCTTCCTCATTGCACGTCCGCTCACTTTTTCATTAAGTCAGACTTAGTTAATGACTTGCTAAGGCGCCTTCTTGCACCTCATCTCTAAACGGCTTCAGCATCCAATAAAAACGTCATAAAAGCAAATGAAATTAAACACACACGGTGGAAACTGTTTTCTTCAACACACTTGCTCATTTTCAAAACATTCTACCTGTAGTCTCATGCTAGCCAATATTCTGGCACCAATCCGTCTGCACTTTCTACCATAAAATTACAGTTCGTAACCAACCAAGGCTGTAGCACACGAAATCCCAGGACAAAATACAGATCCACGTTACTACGTCTCAAAGCAGCTTGGGGGAACTTTTCAAAGGAACTGTTAGACTTTAAAGATCATCGACCGAAGTGGAAACAGAGTCCTCTCGCTTAATTTTCTCCTCGGTCTTGATTCTTTTACCCAGGTTGCGAACCACTTGCACGCTTCACGCCATTCCTCCATTACCTGGTGAACATGAAGCATCCCTGCTTCTCCTGCACAACTAGCCATGTATGTTGACGAGCTGAAAATTCGCAAACGATTTTACCCTTGCAGAAACAAGATCCCTGGCTGCGCCAAACCGTTACTGTCTTCTCACTCGTCTGATTTCTTCATTCGCAAACCCTTTGGCCACAACCTGTACTTCCTTGCCACGACTGCCGTGATGGATGATCCATAAGGTGCTTCCCAGAGCTTGTGGTTCTTTTTGCAAGAGTATCTTCACCTGAACATTTCTCATGCAATCCGCAAATATTCCAAAGATTCCGACCTGTGTGGACTTAGGGTAGCGGGCAAAGATTTTTCTGTTCTTATGCACACCATTACCCCTTATAAAATCTCGTCACAAAGAGCTAATCATTAGTATTGGTGTTACAGCTGGCACCTTTCCTCCACTCCTCCAGATTAAAAGCGGAGTTAGCTATCCATCTGAAAACTTTGTTCACGGGCTTATTTTTATGAAACCTGAGGCTTCGCCGTCTTTGATCGAAGTCAAGTGACACATCCGTACAAGAATCTGTACCGGTGGCTTCATTACCAGCCTGTTTGATGAGATTGCCATTTTTGAATTCCACCACATCTGTAAATCTGACACTGGGAGAGTGTCAGAGACACTGCTGAGTCTACTCTCCGTAACCTGAGCCACTTAGTATGCACACTATCTTCCACCATCAAGACATCATTCAGCATTCCTGCAGCTCCAAGTCAATGCCAGTCATTCAATTAGTATGCACCTGCAGAAAACTTGATGTATTTTTGCATCCCTTATTCGTCTCCTTCCTCGCCTCAGAGGCTGAATTGAAAATCCGCAAGATTCCCAAAGTTTATTCACACTAGTCTAGTGGGGAAGGTATCCTCATAGCTTTAGCACAGCAATGTCATACCAGAAGGCAACAGCCCAGCAACCAATCAAGTGTAACGATACCACAACTCGCTCAGTCTATGTTAGAGCATTATTCCGCATCTCAATCAAGCGTCAGTTGTCGCTTCGTTTGCAAAATTTGCGAGCCTGTCCCTGCGGATCCTTCTATCCGCTCAAGCATGAATTAATACCGCAATTGAAAATCACTTAACATAAACCATTCATGATGATTATGTCAAGAATTCCCGCTTTTCCACCAACCGGTTCACTCTGTGCACCTTACGCATCGTCACATACCTAAGTGCGCTAATTGTATTTCCAGATAAAGAAAGCGTTTAAAGATTCTCATGAGTATTTCTCCCCGCGCAAGTACCTAATCGAGAAACTAGCTAAGCAGGTAGTATGCGCATGAAATTTTGTGCTGTACCGACTGCACTTCGGTGCATCGGACTTTCGGGCATTAATGCATGTACATGTTCCTTCGCATGTGATCCTCGTTTTACAAGCTCGCACAGTAAGTTTTTACTTCATTTGCAGCTTCTGGGAAGCGTCTGGAATATCCACTAAAACATTTATTGCAATGGCCGTGTCCGCTTTCATTGAAAAGATGGAAATTTCCCTATCCCTCCGAGAAAACCTCAATAAAATTCTTGTCGGATGCACGCAACCCTCAAATCATTTTAACCCCGCATTCGTTCTCCCTCCTTCAGCCAGAATACGAGCTGACTGAAATATTCCCATTACTTTTCTCGCTTATTTTAATAGTTGAAAAATTCAAATGTTAGCAAGCCCTTTACGATGCTCGCCTCCACGCTACTACTGCCACGATAATAGTCTGTTGGCCGAACCGCATAACTTTACCTTGTACGACTCGACTTTTCCTTCCAACTCAAATAATATGAAATGACTATCTGACCGGAGCTTGACATTTATTTGAAGCCTCGGTAGAATAGAAATCGTCCTGTAATCACGTAACCGGAGTCGACCTTTCATACTCATACTATTTATTAATAGGGGAGGCTTTAGGCGTGAGAGGTTGTTCCTGAGCTTGCTTCAGTTTTACTTCATATTTTTTTCAGGCGACCTTCTATTCAAAAAAATAGACAGATTCCTTGCATGCCTTTAGCTTGAAGGTTTCGTAGTTTTGAAGATCTGACACCAGTATTCAAGGTGTATTCAAGCTAAGAGCTAACCACGGGGCGCAAGCCGCGAGAGCAGGTCCCACATCACGTGACACATTCAGGTGATCAGAGTCTCTGAGCGCTGAAGCAACGGTCGTTTTCCGGATGTTGCGGTATCTCTTCGCTTTTGTAGTAACTTAATTTATGATTAGCCGCCCTGAGAAAATGGGCAGAATTCCGACCCGGTCAGCTCACCAGAATCAGCAACAAGGATCCTTTCCGGATGTTGCGGTATCTCTTCGCTTTTGTAGTAACTTAATTTATGATTAGCCGCCCTGAGAAAATGGGCAGAATTCCGACCCGGTCAGCTCACCAGAATCAGCAACAAGGATTCTCAACCACAACGTTGTCTTGAGTGTCATAAATAATATATGGTTGAAGCGGACAAGTTACAAAAATCCTGCTCTGCCGGCCATTTCCTTGATGTGACACTAGGGAATACAACCCGTGTAAATAACTCATCTTGAAAAGTGACCGGGTCGTAGAACAAGTGCGCAGTCTCTGCAGTTTAGATTCCACCTCCTTCATGGAAACAACAATGGTCAGTTTAGAATGGAGCTCATTTCTGATCCCTCAGTAGTTTTAAAAGCGTATTTATTTTTCAGTTCTCAAATTTTCAAATGACATGCGGTCGTGGCACAAACCAGCATTTTATAAATTGTCGCCAGCAAGATGATTTTCGCAATTTAAAGAACACTGATGAGAGGAATTCTGCAACGTCAGATATTATGAGCATTGATCATGAATATTCTCGATAAAGTTCATAATCTCAATTCCATCTTGATTCACGTACGCATGGTCATGCAGATTCGTTCACCTGTAATTTGCAATCTTGTGTATGAGATCACCCTGCGGTGAAATGACGCGGAACCTCTTCTACGTTTCAGAATCTCTGTGAAAGCTTATACTTAGAGTAGATGAGTCGAACCTGAGCCAAAACCAAAGATGAGAAACCCAGCTGACTGAGTCTGTTATTCTTGCCGTCATTCATCCTCACGATCCATATGTGTCGGCGTCGGCTGCTTCAATAAATTTAAAGCGCTCTTCATTAGCGCACAGCACGTTCACGAAAATCGCACACATGGCGCCGCCCTTTGCAAAAATCTCTCCATAACGTTCGCAAACTTTTTGCCACCAAACCTTGTTTCGAGAACAATACCTGCTCGAGCTACTTTTTCCTAGCTGGTAACTGATCTTTGAGTTTTTCTCTGTAGACAAGGATGAGCCTTTTAAATCAATGCAGTCAACGGACTGTTTCTTCGGTCATTCGAAAACCTTAACGTCATATGCACCAACAGGCTATGCTATGATTTACATACTCTATACTGAACCTTAAAATCCATTTAATGGGCACACAGAAAGCTTCGACAGATTTATTAATTAGGGCTACAGTCGTAACCCCCTCGGACTACCGCTTCCCAAGCCTGAATTCATCCTTAACTAACCAAGGCTCAACACAGAGATCTTGTTATATACGTAAGTCCTTGACCTCAGAAACGTGCAAGTGTTGTCTTATCCCTTACTTCAGTGCAAATGCACCAAGGTGACTTGGTACAAAATATTCACACCAATAACAGTAAACTGAGCAATGAAACTTCAAGGACTAAGCATAATTGATAATTGGACTGCGGAATAAAAGAATATTCGGTGACGTTAACTTCAGCTCCACAGGTTCCACGTCATTATTGCCTAGTTTGATTACCTGGCGAGGTATAGGTGTAGCCTCTCAAGATAAGTTTTCCTAACCTTTGAATTTTTTTACACCTGCTGTCGAACATTACCATTAATAGTACGGTATAATCCATCAAATGTGAGGTGTTATGCAGCTCCACTTGCACACAACTACTAACTACTTCCTCAGCCTGCCGTAAACTTCACATAAAAGTTCAATT
>VRMD01001943.1:0-14881 GCA_009872375.1 Sminthurides bifidus | reverse complement strand
TGAGGAGAAAGTACGGAAGTACCTGGTACAAAATCCAACTGCAGGTTGTACTGCGTGCCGACAACCACATCAAGAACCGTTTGGTCCTCACTAGGGGCATCCGTTCGAATGGCTGTGATGTGAGTGAAGAAGCCATCTGGAATGATCAGCCAATCAGCCATGACTTGTCAAAGACTGGATGAAATGCGATGGACACAAGGCTTCAAACTCATGCAATCGAAAAAGAATGAAAAACTTGCAATCACCTTTGTCGCCGCCACAAAGGCCGTAACCTTTGAATGGTTCCAGAAGGGTTCCTCCGGTGCCGACGGCCACCGCAGCCAATACCAACAAGGTGTACTTGTACATTTTGACGTCGAGGTTTTCAACGAAGAAAATATCAATCACAGATTTCACCGAATTTCAGCAGGAAAATAGCCGACTAAAGAGCGATCTGAGAGTGTCTGATGCCAAAACACGTTTCGTTTCCTTATATATACGACTTGAAGGTGAGGGAAGATGCCCGTTTAGAGCTTCTGAAGCAATAACATTTCAGTTATCGTAAGATCAAAAGATTATCGTTTCCTATATCGTATAACAGTTAATGGCCCTATGTAGATGATTCGATGTTAGATTCGTCGGTTAAATAACGTTTTTGATGAGTCATAAGTACAATAATGCCTTTAAATCACTAAAAACCCGGACACTTTTAAGTGTCGTGTCACGGTTTTTACTGCCGACACGTGTCGATATTGTTCTTACACCTGATATTCTAGCCATTTTTAGTTAATATCGCGGCCGTAAATGAGTACATGTTTTAGTGTAGAATCTATGAATTCTTATCATCAAGCCAATTTGACGGGGGGAGGGCATAAGATTCGACCGATTCATCGCGAATGGAAATATGAAACCGGTGAACCAATGAAACCGGTCGGCCAGATCAACGTAATGGATGAACCGACCAGGATTCAGCGACGGAAATTTCCATTGTCTTCAAGCGTATCGAATTCATTGATACCGCGTGTGGCAAATCACAGAGACAAAATTTAAGGTCAAGGGAAAAAGGAACACGGTGTATTTAAACTGGTGCATCTTGACCTATCAATATTTCCTTTGGCTCCACGAATTTCTTGGCTATTCACCATCTTAGTTGCCATGTTCTTTATCTTGGGTTATTTTATCTCTGATTATTTTCCCTTCAGGTCGGCGGTTCTCTTCAAGTTAATTCTTTGCATACGAACATGGTCCAATACACGGAGTTAATCCGCAAGAGCCTTTTACTACCCTGATCACCATTTACAACCGAGGATTAGCGGAAAGTGGTAGAATTTTTGCATACATTGTAATGATCCACGTCTAGAGCAAATCATAAGAATTGCCGTCATTGTCCACAATTCTGGCTTAAGAGCTTACGGTTGACGCTAGAGCGTGTGTAGTACTAAATCACCGTGCTCTACGTTATCTTAGCGGAACATTAGAAGGAAGGAGACAGTGTAGTTCGTGATTATTAAATAGTACAGAGGTGTCATAGTCCTGTCCAGAAAGTACAAGCCAATGACTTTGACACGCAGCGGGTGCATGGAGGCAATTACCTGGCGGTAATAGCGACGACCTGAGGGTGACACCNAAGTACAAGCCAATGACTTTGACACGCAGCGGGTGCATGGAGGCAATTACCTGGCGGTAATAGCGACGACCTGAGGGTGACACCTGTGACCTTGCGATGGAGTGCAGCAAATTAGAGCGGATGCAATGCGAATTAGTGAACACGGCAAAGGCGTTGTTGTACATGAGTGGGGGGAGCAAATGACCCACGATGCAGGAACTGCTGAGCATGGACAGATAGAACAGGTGGATTTCGTCGTGTTTCTTCAACAGACCGTAGTTGATGAAGACGAGAGCTATGGTGACGGTGCTCTTCAATTGCTCGATGTGGGCTCCGTAGCAGTAAGTGAAGGACTTGAGTAAAATGCCTGCTCTGCGATACACTCTGATCGTCTTGTCTACTTCGGAAAGAGATGACTGCACACTGGAACATGAAATGTGCTAGCTTAACCACAATATTTGGGCTTAAGTCTCAAGAGTAGATGAGACGCATCTCTCACCTGAGTTGAGTCCACCAAATGAAACTTTGCAAGGAGAAAGTTTGCATTATCAACTCCGTGGCTTCAGAAGCCATGGCGCTTCCCCAGGACAGGAACTCGATGCAGAAGAAAATCCCAAGGGTCCAAGTCCCCTGGCAGGGTTCAGGGAGGAGGGAGTAGGGGTGCTGCAACTTCGTTGGGGTCAGGAGGAAGGAGAGAACGACGCTGAGGAACATGGCGAAGTGGCCTTCGGGCCAGGTGGCCATGATTTTTTCCCGGATGTTTGCCCTCTGTGGCATTTTACCGGCAAAGGATTCTAGCAAATTATAAATACTGTATCAGTCGTTTTGGCGGAAAACAGCATCTAGTCGAGCAAATGTGAATGAGTAAAAAAAGGACCATGCACGTAAAAGTTAGGCAAAAGTAATTACTGACCATTGATTTGCTGAACTTGGTTGAATAGCCAGGCGATATGGCGACGTTTCTTCCAGAAATTCCAACGGAAGACGAACTGATCCGTGATGAAAATGACCAAAAACATGCAGATACAAAACTCTGCAAAATTATGCTTCAAGTACTTTGTGGATGTGACCATGCGGATTATAATATAGGCTGAGTGCAAGCCAAGAAGGATTGTAATGGCAAAGAACGGTATGACTTGCAACTCTGCCTTGTGTTCCAGCCGGTGGGTATTCCTGTTGAACTTAAAGGGCATGACCTGCAGGGTACATGCATGTCTTACGATGTTGTGAATCTTGTTGCTGAAATCCTTGCTTAGCATGGTGTAGCTTGTTTCCTTACGTTTACTTCAACACACATTTAACTACTGGCAACAGGTCTGCTGCAGGCAGGACTTAGCCTGGACTACCAGAGATTGATGCACATGGAGTCTTGAAGCCGGAAGTCGTCAGACCGGAAGTGAATTGGATGTGTTCTTCACAAAGAACACAAAGGGAATAAAACTGGGACCATGTCACACCAAACTACTAGTACGGAAAGCCATTTGAATTAGCTGGACAGAAAATGGATCTAATCACATGTCTTGTATCGGTTCTTTCTCCATTATCTCTGACCCTTGGGTGCGACTACCCAGGTTCCCGAATTTCCGGTATATTACGCCTTCCTTTCTTTGATCGATACGCTTGTTTTCCATTGTAGATAAGTCGGAAGGTACAAGTAAATAAATTAGTTGTGTCACGGCACGTATGCAGCCCGTCTCTCTGTAAGTGCAATGTAACCGTCTCACTGTATCAACAAAGACAAAGGGCGGAAGTAAGAAGTGGATAATATGCTATAGAGATTGTAACTTTGACAAGCGTTGTGGTCGGTTTCCTTTATCTGGTCCACAGAAAGCGAGACTTTGGGCAATATCCACTAGGAATACGAAGGAAAGTCACATTGATTGACACAGTCGATAGCACAATATTGAATCTAATCAAAGCCGCAAATTACCAGTTAGTAAATGGAGAGCAAACTCATCCAAGTAATTGGGGGACGACAATTTTATTAGGGAGGTTTTGTATACGTTGTAAGATTGTCATGGTTCGTGAAACAAAACGCACGAGTTCACAAGCATTGTACTTAATTTATTTATCATTGTATTCGGACACGGACAAAAGAGAAATGCAAAACAGAATTTAGGTTGTGAATTAAAGATTGTTAGGCTGTGGTCAAACGGTTTCGACAGATAAAGCATCGTATGGGTGGGACAGTTTGTTGACAAGATGAGTTCTGTTTTCTCCCTATTCATATTTTACCGTGGTGGCTAAACTAATTCGTAATTAGCTTCGAACCAAGGCCCAAATCCAGGTAAAACACAGGTATTCTGTTTTGGCTTCTGAATTACTAATCAGAACTACGCATTTGCCGGTTCAGGCTAATTAATTCCTAATTAGAACTACGCATCTGCGGAATCAGGCGAATCAATTACTAATTACTACGCACCTGCGGGTACAGGCTATTCAATTACTACGCATCTGCGGTTCCCTCGTGCCTACTCGAGCGCTTCGGACACGTGAATCAAATTTCCGAAGGATTTCTTAACAGCTTCCCAGTACGTGAGGGAGTGGTATGGCAAGCCATGCTTTACTCCAAGTGCCTTCACCCGATCTCGAATCTGAGGCTGTCGGTATTGTGGCATTGTGGGGAACAAATGATGCTCGATTTGGCAATTGAGGTAACCCATCCACCAGTTGACGAGGGGGGAGGGCTCGATGTCTGTGGTGTGCTCCAAAGCATACTCTACCCAATGCTTCGGTGCTGTTGACACGGGCAGGTGGGAGTGGCTCAGGGTGAAATTGCCGAACATGTAGGTGCCGGCGACCCACATGGCAAATAAACTCGGAACCAGTCCGGCTGTATATGCCAGGTAAAAGCTGAGGGCGGTGCCGATAATTTCCACGGGGAGCTTCCGACTTAGTACGTACTTGAGCCTGATGTAGGTCGACCAAAGGACGGTTACCAGGAGCGTGTCAAGTGTGAGGAACAGGTAAGCCTGGAAGTGAAACAGCTGATTGTTGAAAATTATCCGTAATTAAGGTGAGTGATAAGCAATTAATTAATGTTGCTAGACGGGACATGGAGATTGGCATAGAAATGGCGAGACGCGGAAAGGGAAATGAGGCATTTCCGGTGCGTACTCTGGTACTTGAGGAAGAAAGGCTTGGATTTGACAGGATTCTTGCTTTGGGCCACCTGGACAACCTTGGAATTGAAGGCCAAAAGAGGCAACGTGTCAAGGTCCACGTCTCGATGTAATCTTTGAGTCATTGCGTGGTGGCGGTTGTGTTGTCGGATCCACCAGGTGCCTGAAATGGCGGTGCAGCTTGCTGTAATGAGTTAAATACCGGGACTGTTAGAAGGTAAGTCTGACTTGGGTTTCAGTAAGATTAGGTGGCGTGGTGTCTTTGTACTATAACGACTAATTAATAAGGAGAATAAGAAAAGGTAATGTTATAGGACATTGTGCCCAGATTAAGGCTGCATATTTTATCAACTACGTACATGAAACAAAGGCACAGATGAACTTGTCCAAACGGGGTCTGCCTGTGAGGGAGTTGTGACCTGCTTCGTGGATCACCCAGCCACTTTGACCCGCGAAAATTCCCATGATGATTAACCCAAGGATTTTTATCGGGAAGATTTCCGACGCGCTCATAGTCATGCCGATGTAAAACATGGCTCCGAGCTGAAGGAACCGGAAGGCGACGTGCCACATGGAGGGCTGGAAGTACCCCTCGTTTTTCAGCTCGTTGAACAGTTTGAGATAGTCGGCTGTGAGGGCCTCGTGCCTTTCTTGGGTTGATTTATCGATTGAGCCTAGAGTTAAAGTCGGGATCAGGAATAAATACCACACATTTCCGTCGCAAAAACACTTGCAAGGAATTGTTACAAAGCAAACTTGTTAAAAACTGCGTGTTACGCCATCACGCGAATATGATTTCGAGGCGTACTCATTCTGGATAGGAAGGCTGAAATGCAAATTGATGTTGAAAAAAAAACACTTACGGTCTATGTCAGAGGCAGGCCTTCGTTTCAGAGACTTGAGGATGTTGGAAACTTTGGTTTCTGGACCGGAAATGGAATTGCTGCATGGCCATGGTGGCATCCTCGCCCTCTTGCGTGTAGTAGTTGATGATGCTGATGCCGCCAGGATGCCTCTTGTGGAAGTCTGTGACGTCGTACAAATTGCCGTTGTACAAAATTTCTTTCCTTTTTCGCGGTTCCGGCTCAGGTTCCAAGTCCACGTCGGACGTTGGAGGCGAAATCATAGACTGTTCCCTTGGAAACGGGGACATGGTCAATTTTCCGCAAACTATTTCCCGACCTCGGTACGAAAAAGCAATCGAGGTGACTAAGATGCGCGAGGCAAAATGCAAGGTCAGAGCAAAAGCTAAGTCTGGAACGAACTGAGAATGGAGATTGCCATTTATTAAATAGATGCGTGTTTTATATGTGAGTTTTTCATGTTACATAAAGAGCAATGTTGCAAATCCAGGTGAGGTAACCTATAGCATTGCAATTAGTAGAAGGTGCTGGAGGGTCAAATGTTGCCAGATGCCAGGCATTAAACGTATTATTTTGCAATAAAGGGCAGCAGTTTGCAATTATTTGGAACTGGTCATTAGTATGTGTGAACTAAACAAGGCAGGGGAAACCAATGGACAAAACGTAACGTTTTACAAGTTATTGCACGTGAGAGTGGTGTAACGTGATGGTTTCATTGCATGTGAATGTGGTACCCCGAAGGTAATGAGCTCGGAAGTAGATTGCCAATTAATTAGTCAGTTTTATTTCCTAAACATGGCAAGTCATTAACTGTTTTCATAAAAAGGCTGCGTGTGTTGCACAGTTAAGCCCAAGTCTTAAATATGAAAACGTAAAACACTTAATTATGCAGCTTGGTTTCTAAGAGCTTAACTGGAAAACAAAACCAATGGAACATTATGTGAGGCCATTGGTTCCGCAGGAAATCAGAGTGGGAGTAATTGAACACGGTTGCAGAAGCGTTTCAACCATTTGGAGAAGTCTGTAAACAATGTGGAGGAACGTTATCCTCTTTGAATCATAAAATCATCTAGGGCACGTACCAGCCGCAAAAAAATCAAGTCAACAGACTTTCAACAAAAATGACATTTTCTTTAATGAAGCTGTAAGCAATCATGTCTTCTGTTCACCTGTCACCACCAATTTTTTCCTTTTTTTCAGCCGCAGTCCACTCTCCTCTTCGTAATTTTCCAAGCAATTTCTGCGCATAGGGTGCATGCAAAGTGCAAATTCATGCTACACTCTGTGGTGCCGCAAAAACCATCCCTGTCAGACTCTCAGACCCAGTGATGACAGACAGTGCCCAAGTGAGAGGAAACCAGAAGAGAACTTCCGAATCTACCGGTAAGATCTTTTTGCAGTCAATGGGAGGAAAAACCAACCTCGTTCTGAATCCTGAAGGAGCGAAAAAAGACCGACTCTCACTCTTTGAGGTCAAGTTCAAGCCTCGCTGCCACACTACCTCAATAAGTCAATCTTGGCTTAGCAATGGCCACATGCCATGAAAAGCATAAAAACAAGACCACGGTTGGAGTGACAAAAACTAGAATGTAAGAAACAGGAATGAAGACATGAACATTCAATTACAAATAGATGAATGGTACCAGCTATGCATTTCAGTCTTCAAGTCCACGCGATTTAGCGATTTAGCCACTAAAAACTAAAACCAAGAGTTCAATCCGTATCTGCAGGTCGAGAATTCCTAGGGACACCTGTCATTGAAAATGGCTTGGACGTTTTTTCAGATTGGTTTACATATTCGACAAAAAGTATATAATTTGCTTCTGCTCATAAGCCAACCACTGAATTGGTGAACAAGTCCCCCTGCGACAATACTTTCCCTCTGCGCAAAAGCCACCAGGTGCCCATAAAGTGGTTTATTGATGTGGATCTTATCGCTTGGGAAATCGGAGGCATTTACTTTGCCCAAACCTGATTTCAAATCTAAAACAAGTTTTTTCCATTCACAACAATCAACGGTAAAATGCATGTTGGCAGGATGACGTCAACGGAGCGACAAACTCCATCAGGAGCAAGAGTGGAGCACCGGCTTGTGTTCAATCAGCTCGTTAACTCACATTTCGTGAATGACAATAGCGAGAGTCATTTGTGCAAATCCAAGCTTATGTTGACTATACTTGATTAATCAGAGGCAAAAGCACTAGTCCGGAAGCAGAACCAGGTGAAAACAAACCAGTCGAGTTTTTTTCCCAAGTCCATGTTACACCAGTTCACCAGGCATAGCAAATTAGTTAGGAAAGCTGGACGCATTTGAGTTGAGCTTCGTAAGACTGACGAAAAGACGAATAACTAGGTTGTGAAAGCTTCTCACATGCTGTGAATGAAATGGCCAAGTTATTGAAAGAATTCATTCTGGGGTTTCAATCCACAGGTCAGGTACAATAACCGAGAGGTAACATGTACAGAATAACAGTGCAGTTGAATCTGCCCTTAAGCTGAAAATTTTGAAGGATGCAGTCCAAGTTCAAGGCCAAAAAAGGTACTTGAGTTCAGGTCAGGTGAGGTAATAATGAAACATGAATTGTGGAAAAACTAGAATGGTACTTCAGCTTGTAATAGACCTAGAGATGCTAAATACGTTGGATTTCCACATGCATTGCTTATGGATGCACAAAATTGCAGGTCAGGTTAATGCTCTTTCAAATCTTGAAGATTTATAGCCATCTCAAGAATAAACGCCATAAAGTGATTAGACCGTTGCAGCAAGAAATTGGCAAAGCAATTGGCAATTAAATACTTGCACCTTGTGCGTACCAAAGTGCAGCTGCTGCACTTTTCTCAATTTTAATAATTGTTGACATGGTCTCGTTTTACTGATTAACCCTTTTGCGAGCCATTTCCAGGTGAATACATGGCAAACCCATCCCCTTCACAATTAATTCCTTGCTTTATATTCAATAAAAGCGGCATTAACTGTTCAATCGCCCTACAGCTTCGAGTATTAGAGGAAAAAATGAATCTTATTTCCTGCAAAAGGTCTTATATCTTAATGTTGACCTCATCATCATTTTCAAAAGCCTTAGCCCCGGCTCCCTCCTCCCAGTCTTCCTGTACCAGAGTGCGAATTGCAAACCACTTTGAGCCGGCAGTCAGAATTAATAAATTGTAAAAGAACTGTATCAGGAATCAAGGCAGGATTTTATTATCATCAACAGGTAAAAGAATCCCAAGCAGAAAACTGCACTCTCCGACCCATGACCATACCATAGCCGACACGGAATTAAGGAAAGGGAAGAGTGGGATGATCCACATGTGTACGTACATGTGAAACTTATTTGTTCCACATTTGCTCGGCTATTTCTTCGGTTCCTGTTCCTTGCACCTGAGACGACGACATGGTGGCGAGCACGGTGGAAACCAATCCCATAAACAATACATTTATATTAGTAAAACGTTAGTGATGCTGACATGCGCACAGGGTACAACTACTTAAGTATATCAGATGCCCTGAGGCTAAACTACTGCGTACCGCAAAGACGTACCACTGCACTTGAGGGTTTACTACCCCGTGCCCTTGCAAGGCTGGCGTTTGGCAGGTGGCCCACACTAATAAGTTCACATGAGATGATGAGGAAGGGAGGTGTGCCGGTTGTAAAAGAGTATTTCATGCTCATCTGTCTCACTGTTACCATTTTGCGAAATCAGGAAGCATAGCCAGTGGATCAGATGTGCTGACAGCGGGAGCAGTCCGAAACACAAGTAGTGAAATTGGCTGAATTTTTGACCAAGGTTGACAATTCATGTCATTCGGAAGACTTCAACTTTACATCTCCTACAGTAGTTCCCCAATACCGGCAAGTGCGTCATGGGTCATTAGTGCAGGTGTGAGAGATTGAAGATTGACGTGGAGTTTCTAATGGAAAAGGTTAACGGAAAGTTTTATCAAACGTTGGAAAAGGAACTCCTTACTGGTTACTAATCTCAGTGAGTTTGTTAAGTGAAATCCAAGACATGAAGCGCTATTGGTTTCCATGGATACTAGTCACAGTTTGCTCGGTAAGGAACTGACTTGAGGCGACGTCTGCCATTTTTATTGGTTTTAGCGATAAGTCTAGCCTAAAGTGAAATCCTTGCACCGAGTAACGGAACATTATGATCACGGAGAAAATTCTTGGGCCTGCTTTTACCTGTTCTTAGAGTAGTAAATCCGTAATATTTCTCCCCTCTGGTTAGTTTGAGCGTATCACCCACGTGAGAGGAAGAGCATTGCAATGCACGGGTAAATTTTATCGTTAATGTCGTGTCTGATGGCTTCCAGTAGTAACAGAGGCGTAATTGCGAGCATATAGACTACCAAAATTTAGCTAATAATGATTCAGTCTGAAATATAATGATTTCAGGTAGGGAGAAAAGCTTCGTAGTTTGATATTCCAACAGTGATTATCAGGTCAAAAGTTAATCAGTTTTTGTAGCGATGAAAAAAACTTGCGTTACAAGCAATAAAAAATCAAATGACAAACTCGTTCTTGTTTCGGACAAGCGTTCTTGGATTTGTGAGAGACAACAAGCATTTGTTTAAGCATCAATTTCTCTCGTAATGGTTCTCAGATTCAATTCTATGAGTGAGTTGGAAAGAATGAATGGGTTGAATCAATCGCATCATTAAGCCCATGTAAAGATAATGACAGTGAGTGAAAACACATGACAGCGAGGAAACTAAACTTCGACATGTCTCAACTCCACGTCTGAAATTCAGGCTAATTGTCACCAGACTACTACGTAAAGCCGGTTTACGTATGAAATGCGAACAACGCCGCTGTCTAGACATGAGCTACCGTACTCGGTAACAGTATGCTTGTGATGATGACAGAAATTGAAAGATTTTTGATGCTATTTCGGTTGTGGCAATGATTATTGCTGGAATATCGAATTTCCAACTTCTTAAGAAACTTTGACAAGCCCTTGTCTCGCATATAATTGGAGGAGCATCACTTGGTAAAATCGCCATGAGTGCCACTAGGGACGTAATGAAAGGAGTCGGTAGCCTTGGTAACGAGGAAAAGAAAAACTTTCACCAGCGTGAGAGATTTTTGCATTGGATTTCTTGATGTGTGTGCATCCGGCGTTGGTTGAGCCGGAAGTGATTTCCTCTTTCCCGATATTTCCGTTGTCCTGCCGTCCTTTGGTCTAAAACTCCTTTGCCGTCCCTTTTCCTTTGTTGTGTGAAAGATGCGGTGAATCGAAGCTAAGAAATTGAGCCATTAAAACTAATTGTAGCGTGTACTGCTTAAAATTGCCATGCTAACCAGGTGATTTAATTGAATGTGTTCGCAGTTGCTCCTGCCAGCAGATGGTCGCAGATCATCAACGTCTGGTCTTGATGTGGATGTGCTGTACCATCGCAAAGGTAAATTGACATTTCTTCATCTCATATTTTTAATGTGTAAAACATGTCAGCGGATACCCGTTCATAACCACAGTCTCCCTTTGCCCTTGGAAGTTGGTGATGACATTCAGGTTCCTGAGGCATTTGCAAGAATTGCTGGAACCTTCGCTGTTACAAAACGTTGAGATCCTATATTTAACGATACAGTACAGTTACAAAATATTAAATTTAAATGGCAGAGTCCATACAGTGTTGATTGCTAACATTATGCAACAAGACCCCATGGACTTTCTTGCGAAATGTTGTACTGGAATCAACATGTTCATTTAAAGGTTAAGTAAACGCGAGCCTAAGTCCAGAGTCCAGCCAACGTGACTTGATAACATGGTAAAGAAACAGTGATAATCCCTATGCCTCCACATGAAAACCTCATCACGTTGCAAGTCAACTCATCCTCAATATCCCTAATTAGGAATACAGGCATGCAATCTTACTTACGAAAGTTGGCAAATATTGGACATGTTCCTTTACTTGCAGAAAATCCGTCAAAAAGCTGGGAAGCAACCATTTCCATTGAATCCTCCAAGGATGAGAAGGAGACAGACTTCAGAGAAACTGCCGCCCCCAGCTCAAAGTTGAGTAAGTACTCCATGCACAGGAATTCGCGTCGGTTGCCTAGCAACAAGTCCGAGAAATCCTTCCAGTCTAGACCCTATACATCTCTGTTCTTCAGGTCGCCATTACCGTCCGGATTATCAGGTAGGCTGAAGATGAAATCACTTTGATTTTGTGCTGCATGCTGTCGAACTCTAGGGACCAAGACTTTAAATGATAAAAAGTCCTTAGAACAAAGACTCGAATTTAACTTTTTAAAGTATTTAAATCGTCTGGGAATCAAAATATAGTAAAATTCTCTCTACCTGAGGAAAGGAATCCTTGAAACTTGATGATGGATTTCCGCCTACTGAATTTTTAGATGGATCTGCGTCACCTCCCGGAAGGAACTTGACGAGTGTCTCGTCCGCCAATTTGCTGAAACAAAGTCCTCTCAAAGGAATCACGGATTTGGTTCTGCATCCTTTCAACAGAAGAAACCAGGATCAGTTCCAAAGTCGAACTGGAATACTGCTTGTAGGAGCTGTGACAGCCAT
This sequence comes from Sminthurides bifidus, assembly GCA_009872375.1. NCBI lineage: Eukaryota > Metazoa > Arthropoda > Collembola > Symphypleona > Sminthurididae > Sminthurides > Sminthurides bifidus. The sequence continues at coordinate 2,774 of VRMD01001943.1, read as the reverse complement.
TGAACTGTTTGCAGCCACAGGCTTATTTGTCGGAATCACAACAGTGACTATCGTCGGACTCATGTTTCTGGTAAAAATAATGTCCCTGGGCGGGTTGCTAATGATTGGCTGAGGGGCTAAAAGCAAAAGATGGAAAGGTGGGCGGCTGATCATTGCTAAAACCAGCTTTACATGCTTGGCTAACCGGCTTTAAACGAAGACTGACGGACTGCAGAATTGCGAATTCTTTTTCTCTTAAGGCCTGTGTGGATCAGACAGGTGGTTGATTGCTACATTTTGGGCGAATCGAAAAAGATCAATGATCAAGTCGCTGAAGTATTTAGTAATAAGCGGCTGTCAAGCGACTTGATTCAGGTCCAGCATTTACTCTTGGTCTTTGGAGATGGTTTGGAAAAAGTGGAACTAATCACGTTAATTAATTAAATTCTCAAAAAATTACAAGGCTTTTTAAACATAGCAAGCATGAATAATTTATGAAGCTAATTAACGTACATAGTGCGTGAAGGCTTTTACTCTTGCAAGAAGATTAAAATAAGAGCTTGTGTGACTTCTTTCACTTTATCACTCGTGTGCTCAAAAGTAATCAGATAATCAGACAGGATGTTATCTTTGTTTTCAACACCTGTTTTCCGCTTGCAGCCATGATTGAAATAGTGTATCTGGTCTTTCTCTATTTTCTGTTTCAAACCTTGTGGTACATAAATGCATGCAGGAAGAAGCAAGTTGAGATCAAATACATGGGATTTCCCCCGGTCATGGAGATTTTTTTTCATAAATATGCTCTCTGACGTAATTTAATAATTGTAGAATTTATGACTTGATGCTTAATTTATTCCGGTGATTACATGCTCCACTGCAAGTGAACTTTGACTTACTCCGGCGCTATTGTATTCTCTGTGTCTACGTCTACGACACCTTGCGTAGGTTGTAGGTTGTGAATTAAATTGCACTTAGACTGCCTGAGGCTATGAATACTAATGTGTGAAGTGCAGCTGGACATTTTTTACAACGTTATCTTATGAATAAATCCTTTACATGAATGAAACGTCTCTTCAGCAACTGTACCTTCTATTCTTATGCTGTACCTGGTACTTACCATGTCTCTTGTCTTACAACAAGATTACGATGAGACTGGTTGCGAAATTATGGTCGCTCTCAAAGGAATTTCTTGCAATTTTCTGCACCTGTCTTTCCAAAAACGGGCTGAATACAAAAGGGGAATATGCCAAAAGCTTAAATTCGTTTCTCAATTTTAAATGCCAATGCCATGCTGCAATTGTCTGGTGGTTTATGCAAAAGTAACTGCGGAAATTAAATCCAACCTGTTTTTTGTCTATAGATCTATGCCTTGTAACATTGACTACCATTGCCTACAAGAACTCACAGGTAGGAGCAAAATATGGAGCCGTAGGATGAGCCTCTAGCACACGATGAGGAAACGGGCGAAAGAGAGCCCAGCACTGTAGTATAAACAAAGAAAAAGGAAAAGGAGAGCGAAGTACTTTCTCCAGTTTGTCATTCATGAGGGTCATCCATGAGTAACGTCTTTTTTTTCAGATGAGGCAAACCTGATTGTGTAAGAATGATTATGAAACATGTAAATAACTCTGAAATCGAGCTTTCCAAATACGGGATAAGAGGAATGAGAGACCTTAATTCGCCATCAGTGTCAATATTTAGTATAAAAGTCCGATCTGTAAGACATGCCAAGTTTCCTCAGGTTCTATGTAAGGAACATATTTCCGTCACTATTTATTTGCTCACCACATTTCACGTAGGTATTCAGTACATTCTCAGTTAACGGAGCGTTTTTACATATTTATATTTAGCTAAAGTATTTATAACTTTTTTATTGTTAAACGTGGTAATACTATTGCACTGTTTCCAGCATAGCACCAATAATAAAATTCAGTAATGTACGCTTATATGCTTCCTGGAATGTAAATGGATCTTCCTACGCAGCTCAAGTTACCCTGTTGTCGTCTAATACATGTGATGAATAGATTTCCACGTGAAGATACCCACTACACTAACCTTATGGAGGGGTTCCCATACAAAAATAATACTGATCAGGTAACACGGAAACTGAAGCCTGAGATGCACAGTGGATACAATTTCAGCATTTAAACAACTTTCTCTCACACGTCTCAAATTCACATTCGCTTCCGTCACCATGGAAACGAACTTCAAGAGCAGGGTTCTCGTGAATGGGGCCCGGTTCAAAAACGAATCATGGATTTTTATCTTCAACCTCTACCTTCAGCTTTCACTGGTATGTAATCTCATTCAGTCTTGCAGGTGGGTGAAGAATCGGAAACATGGTTCTATAATACCTTGAAAAACTCCATGTCCAAAATGATCAGTAACACGATCTTGTCAACCTAGAAGAGCTGAACCGAAACTTCTGACTGGAATAAAACAGTCCAAAACTCAATCAATTCCTTCGATTCTCATATCTCATTCTCGAGCTCATTCACCCCTCTGGAGCTCAACCTCTGACTCATCTCCCGACGCAGGTGGTCATCCAGCAATTGCTTGTACTTGCTCCGGAAACTGAAGAGGGTCTGCCTGACTTTGTGTAAAAGGACACAGTCTCGAGCCTGGAGATCAGAGCAGGCAGAGTACCTGTAGATGCGGGTTTGTTCAAGATTTCTGAGAGGGAGACGAAAACTTGCCCGTTCGATGGACGTTGCTTGACTGACAAGAGTGCAAAGAATAGATTCCAGTCTTCTAGTAAGAGCGGCCAACATGGCCACAAAATTGGCAGGTTCAGT
>VRMD01001942.1:0-14884 GCA_009872375.1 Sminthurides bifidus | reverse complement strand
TCCATCAGCAGGGGTAAAAATATTCCACGGGCACAAAGTCTGTTGTAAATCAATCTCTTAACTGCTCGTCTAATTCTCTTCCTCATGTATTCGCAGTCATAAAAGTCTTCTTCCATTTGCAAATTTATACTTTTCGGGAAAATACCTTTTCAGCAGATACTTCAAAAAAGGGCGTGTGAGACACCAAACTAAGATAAGGTCGTTATAATTTCGAATTTATAAATACGAGTAGGAATAACAGAAATGGCTTCGCAAAAAAGACGCCGTTCCGGCCTTGCAATCGGCAGTAAGTCCCTAATTGAATTCCTCACAAAGTGCGGCAAAGATTTCCCATCCTCTCCTTCTTCCATGCGAATTATGCAAATGGGATAAGGCAGGAGGTTTCGCAAGCCTAATTATTCCATCCACCAACAGCCACTGAACACACATTGACTTACCTGTGGGACAAACTAGCAATTACACGTTCAAAACTATATGCTCACCCTATCATTAGGAGCATGAAGTAAGTTCCCCGCTAGCAAGAGGAGCTATTCTCAATGAGCCACCTACAGCACTGACAATAAAGCCAACGTCCCTCCTCATTGGTCCTCTTGTTACCTTGGCCAAAGCGCAGCGTCATCCCTCATCATCAACTTTGATACAATTATGCGAATTGGACATAAGCGCAGTCTGTTTGGCAAACGCAAACAATAACATCTAGCACGATCATTACAGAAGCTGCTCTTTCTGACTCATGCCAAGCCTGTTTTGAGCCACACTCTGTCCAAGTCCACATGTACATGAACACTTTCGTAGGTGAACCTTTGCCGCCGCATTTATTGAAAAGAAGCTTCAATTATTCTTCCCAATCTTCTTTGTTTTACTCGCTCCAAGTCCTTTGTGTCAATTGATTGACTTACTGAGTCAAAGGATGGCGATTCGTTTCGGCAGGTGGGAATTTATTGTCGTGATAACACAGTCATATGGGGTCGATAATTCTCGCTATTCTGGAGACTCGACAGATTAATCGGTGTCGCGAATGAGATTTCACGCCGTAACCGCAGCAAACTCGCTTTCTCGACTTGCTGAAGGTTTCCACTCGGAAATAATCGCTTTAATCAAAACAGGTATGACTGATGTCTGTATGCTGGTTTAGCTGGATTGAAGGTGACCAGACTCTTGTCCTGATAGGATTTCACTCTCTCATTTTCTGTTTGCCAGCATGTAGTAATGATTCTATTTTCATTTTCTAATGAAAGCGCGGGCTTCTAAAAACTTGCAGACCAGACAGCATTACGGTCATCAGCCCAGGGTAGTAGGAGAGACAGAAAGTTCAACTCGTTGGGCACCTTTTTGGACGGATGTGTGCCGTGAATTGATTGCTTGTTAGTTCCTCCTCGAGCCATCCTCTCGTTTTTGAGGCAAATGTGCAAATTAGACAAAGTTAATAAAACTCATGTCTGCCGATGCTCAGAACCAGTGCTGATAAAGTATATAGACTTGAGTTAACGAAGGATACAATTGACGTTTCCAATTACTGCTAAATGTTCTTTTCATCCGAAGGGGGTTGGACTGAAAGAGTTGGGTGAAAAAAGGAAAGAAAACAGTAGCGTGCCATCATAGTCATTTCGCCATTTGGCTATTAAGAAGTATAGGAGACTGATGGGATGGTCTGCTTGCGGACAAGCAGACCTTGGATCTATTGCGTCAGTTCCCTTGATTCCACAAACAGTCGTATCCGTATCAATTACACATTTTTAATCTTCCCAGGCAGGTCAGCAGCTTAGTTAGACAGCCGTAGACTAGACACTACTACCGCACCTGTAAATTCCCACCAGCTAACTAACCCGTATATCAAATTAGCCCCTTCTCGTCACTCCAGTTTTCATCATCAGTTTAATCAACCAACCAGCTTCCTCACCACCAGCTCCTTACTTGTGCTACACCATTGCTGCCTTGCTGCTAAAAGTATACACGAATTCCCTGGTGTATTGTCTCTATCCCACCAGTAATTAACTTATTTCGAATGACTCCCAACGTTTACCGCTACGCATTCCCCGGCGTAATTATGCTGACCTCCGTGGCCGTGAGTAACCCCGCCGCAATTGCTTCCTTTCCGTCTGAGGTTCTATTATTTCACCAGGCTCAGCTATTTACAGGGAGAAACCTCCACTTTTCCTCTCTTGCTTAAAGCACATATCATTATTTTATTATCTTTTTATTTTTTGTTTACTTCCTCTCCACTATGCTCAATCCGCTGTCGTCACATTCAAATCCGAGCCTACTTTTCATCCCATCTCGGCTTCATGTTCTTTCTTTCGACCTCGTCCTGTTTACCTTTACTGCATGAGGATACGCAGCCGCTCCGTTTTCCCCTCAAACGGACATCTGAAAAACAAGTGCACCCAAGTCATAAGTACGGAATACATTTATGACCACATCCGTTCCTTGTCACGGGAATCAATTGTCTCTTACTCTGCGACGTCTCCAATTAATCACACGTCGCACGGCCAGCCATCATCCATCATGCTGTAAGTGGACGCCGCTCTTCTCTTCGTGCCTCTAATTAGCGCACAATGCAAACGAACGGGTTGTACGAGCAAATCCTCTATGCAAAACAGTCATTTGCACTCTGCTAAACAACCACCTCTCCCTATAGAACCATTTCAACGTCTTTTTTCAGCAACAATCAAATGGAGAGAAATGCAAAGAGACAATTTAACAATCAGCTACAATAAAATGTTGCATGATTTCTGCACCTCGTTTTACATTAACGGTACGGGTTCTTTCTCCGAGCCGGTGGAGCAAGATGAATGTTAATAGCCTCTCTTTATTGCATTGCAGCCCTTGTATTCTGCAAGAAGTGACTTGGTGTACATCCTCGTTGCTTGATCACGTCAATGCCTTAATGATATTGGCTAAAAGGAAATGTGCAGATCATTCACAAGTGATGGTGTTGCGCTCCAATAACAGCAACAATGTCAACAACAGACATCAAGCTGTGTAAAGACCATAAATATTATTCTTGCCCGATTAACGTAATGAATGAGTCATACGACTGTTTACATGAAACAAGGGGCTGAAATGGGCAAGTTTACTTCTTTTACACCTGCTCCGAAATCACGGTTTTCTTCCTTTGTATTCGTCTTAACCCTGTCTCTACATATTGACAGAGCCGAAGAGACTCTTCCTCTTGATTCACTTGCGTAGCGTAAACCGGACACATGAGAGAGCAGGGCTAATAAAATTGCGAGTCCAATAATATAATGTTGCCTGCATTGTCCATATGCACATGATTGATTATTTATGACAAGACCAGGGGATTCCTTTGAGATGCTCGTAAAGCTGCGACCACAGCAGAGAGAGATCACTCACCAGCCGGTCTTTAGTACCGTCTTTTATTACTCAATCAAAGTGAAACACAGGACGCAATCATACGCCTCATTAAATACCATCCAGTAAGGCTTTGATTCACTTAAATGTGCGGCTATTATGTGAGCTGTCTCTCTTTTACACCCTTCTCAAATAGCGCAATTATCAATTATCCTTCCTTATGCACCTTCCCTCCTCATCACCATCATCCTTGTCATCCTCAAGAGGCATTTCTAATACGCTCATCTTCGCCCTGTATAAACACAGCATTATTGCATTATTTTCTCATGTGTGAGCTTGTTTAGCCCCTTCTGCTCATTGTGAGTGACATCTTTTAACATTTCTACTTCTTGCCACTGTATGCTTTTGCGCAGCGGATTGTACGCTGTGATTTTGTAACTTTGAGCATATCTCAAACCCAATATCATGTGTAGGTGACGTAAACTTAGTACTTAGGCATGAGAGAATAGAAGCAGTGGTTCAATCGGGTCCAGTTTTTGCACCTTGTTAATTCCCTTGTAAAAAAGACTTGCTATCTGTGAGAGAGATTTGTTTTCCTCAGAATAGACTTGAACTTGAGCGGCCAAGGTCGGTCGGATATTGATGCTTTGCTTTGTCACGCATTCCCGTCAATATAAAATGTTTCAACTTATTAAAGTTCATTTACTACGTCATAATCAAAATAAGCTTTTTATTTCAAGGCCTGCAAGGTGTATTAAGGTTCTAACGCTCGTTTTATGCTAGGGTAAAGACACAAAGTTGATTGTGCAAGTGGACAATGTCCTTGTTGTAGCAGTTTTATGAGGCGACGACGTAACATCGTACTCTTGAACCCAATGAGGGGAAGACTTAAGAAACGTTTTAGTTGCAAATAGTAAAAAGGAGTAGGAAAGAAAAGAATGCTGTAACGTAATCCATTAACGCTCACAGTTGTATCATTTCGCCGACATGAAGTGAGATGCTGAATCTCATATTTTCTCTTTGAGTACTGCATAGATTCCTTGTGTCGGAGGGACCATGTGATACTTCATCCTTATGGGTTTGCAGTCTGTTTTTTGCCTCTGTGAGAAAGAGCGAGCATTTACCCTCGGAATAACATGTTGCACCTTTGACCCACGGATTCTTGTTCTAGGAAAACCCTTTCTAGGCTTTAAACAAAAAGGTGTTTCGCCAGTTCGGATTCAGACGCTCATGTCAGCTTCACCGTCCGCCTTTTATCTTCCTCAAAAGACCGCTCAGTATTTCTGATCCTTTTTTGTCCCCTTCACTCTGTCCACTTTTTATACGGCTTTTATAAGATTCCGAAGAGTCATTCCATCTTCAGATCAGAGAGATTTCATCTCTGAAAATACATCGCTGCAAGTCTACCGTCTCCCTGCGACCTTTACTTACAACTTGTTAGGTAACTTAGGTGTAAGCTAATTTGCTCAGTCTCTTCGGGTCCGAGTCTTTACTTGAGGCGGAATACTAAGCGCTTAGCTCAACTACAACTTTTGAGCCGATTCAATGCACAGTATATGACTCTTCCTGTGTATACTATTCTGACGGACTGAATCTCTGAAAGCCCGTCTCCATTCCAACAAAGTCATTTGAAGGGAGAAGGGATCAGCTGTAAAAGTACTGCGGCAGCGCTTAAACTAATTTTGGGTGACAGGAGTTGTTTTTTTCGCACACTTACCACTCCACTAGGAAATCGTCTCTCCTTTCCGACAAGTTGGGAGTTATTACCAGTTTCTTCATTTATCATTCTCGGAAAACTTTACCTTGGGTACTCCCGATAATTGCTCTGAGTTTTTGTTGTACCTGCTCTCTTCATACACTTTTGTACTTGTGTCTCAAGCCAGTTATGTTTTTATTGCACTATATTGTCTAGCTTTTGGTATCACCGACCATAGCGTGGATTTCCTCCTCCGATGTACTTTGTGCGTCCAAATCCTTTTAATGCATCTTTCAGCTCTATTTTTACATCGGACTGTTATGTGCTTACTTCACCACAAAAACTAGACTCTCTTCTGCACAGTCCTTGCGTCCAGTTTTTCACTCAGGTGGAACGTCAACTTTTTAAACGCTGCTTGAGCCCAGTCCTCATTCGTGAGTTTGTCTAAGAAATCACCCTGAAGGATTTTCGTTTGAAGCTCATGACACGTACTTGTTCATAATGGTATTGTAACCGCAGTAAAATTTCCTCAATATTTTGCTCGGGTGGCCATTTAATTTAATAATAACTGCGAGCAATTCCAGAATTCCTCCGCAAACCATGTACTTGTCCACTGTTCTTGAGAAAGCCTTCCACTCAAAGTTACCCTTCTTTCACCTGCTATAGCCTACGGTTTATGCACATGTTCCTGATCTTACAGAAGAAGAAGAAAAGTAATAGCAAGGCAAAACCCTGGATAATTTATCTCTCAAGGGCTTGATCAGCATTTCAAAAAAATTTAGCTTATATCAAGCTTTGAACTGACATTAAAATTCAACTTCTTCTAGCCTTCACATTTTTCTAGCACGCAAAACAAGATTGGAACGAGGAAGTTGTAGAAAATAGTTTGTCGTACTTCCCAGTCGTGAAGGATATGAGGGGAATTTTTACTTTTTTAAACAGAATGGTCCAGGCTTTGGTTATTGCACACTGCATGGATGCAATTGATGTGGTTCAGCACGTGTATAAAAAACGAGGGATCATCCCCTCAGGGAACACCTTTGCGTTGCAGCGACCTGTTGCCAGATCAGTTTTCGTTGGTAAATGACAAGTGTAACTGCATGGCAGTATTTTATGGTTTTATTTTTTGAGAAACTTGTATTCCGATGCAGATACCAGACTGACATTCATGTGAGAATTACTAAACCTGGTCTATGTGCATATATTTATTGCAAGGTGCAATTGCAGTTTTACCAGACTTGTTTCCCAAACTCGTGTACTGCTCTTCTTCATCCCAAGACTTTCGTCGGGGGTGGAGAATCAGTGTCATAAGAAATACAAGTATTTCAAGTGTCAAAAGCAAAGTTGCGCTCCTATTCACCATGTCGGAATGCATTTATTTATGTGAAATTTTACAACCCATTCGAACGTAAGAGTCAGGTAAAAACTAACACCGGTTTCACATTTCTCTTCGTCTCACCCTTCCCTTCCGTTCAGCGTGTAATCTTGCACTACTCCCTTTCGAGAGAGGCTCGTAGTCTTGTTCAAAGGGAGATGATAAACATTGTATTTCGTACGTTTGGCCATGCTGGAACTTGCTGACCATGGCGTATTTCATTTCTATTTTCTCCAGCGCGTGGAAGCAACTCTTTCATACTTGTTCATCTCACTTGCACAATTGCTAGTATGGGAATTTCCTCCTTCGCAGCACATTGTTCCAGCTCATCTTTAATATTTATGGCTGAGTAAAAAAAGCCAATCTCCCATCATTCCATCCATTTTAAAAATTCTCCACAGCCTGTGCATGCAATTGCCGCCGGATAAGAATAACATGATCATAATAATATTCATCTGTAACGCTCAGGTCGGCGTAAGAATAGCAGCAAAGAAGGAAAACACCTCCCTTCTTGCTCTCACCAGTTGAATGTTTTTGTCTGTAGCGTGTCCTACAATTAAATTGGATTCCATAAAAATGTACAAAGTTCCGCGGCAGAGATTGATTCTCTTTTGTTTCACAATTTATTTTTAACACAAAAACCCACATGTATTTATTGCCCACACTTTTTAACATGACTTTGTCGTGTCACTTCATGATGTTTGCACGAACTTGATGAACGTTTGCGCTTGGGGTTTCATACCTCTTTTTACATTTTACGCTATGTCCACCCCATTACTTTTCAAGGAACCAAGCAAGTTTTCCGTTGCATCCTCCTTTTTTGCAGGACAGCTCGCAAATGCAGAATTCATCTCTTAACTTGCGTACAAGTTGAAACTAACGAGTTAATTTCAGCATGTATTCTCGTGTGGGACCCCAAGCATAACAATGGAATGATTAACTAATTGGCACACAGGTTAAGGATAATTTGTGCTTTTGCTAATTCTGAGCCGGCGCACATGTACCGCGCTCCTTGGATGACGCGACCTTTTAGGAAGGTGTTGATCTTGAACGGGGAAAAAGTACAGTGGTCGTCGAACTAATCGTTTACAACAATAATTTATTCTTGAGTAGTAACCTGGCGATGATCAAAGTCTATTTTCTTTAGGAATGAGAACCTCAAGAAATGCTGGTGCACCTGCGGGTTGGGAATACGTAGTATTTTGCACTATTTATCTTTACTTTTATGTGATTGCACACCTGCGTTTATTTTTCATCACACCCATTCCTAACCTTGATCTAAACAACAGCGATTTATTTTCGATTGCCGTCCTTAGATTAATCCCAATGTTCATTTCGTTGTGGGCATAAAAGCCTGGTTTATTATCCTTCTAACCTGCGATCACGTATTGGAGCTAGTGACAAAAAATGACTGCTCAAAGCGCGATGTTGTGGTGATTTTTCCTCCCTTCTTTCATACGGACTTGACTAACTTCACGTCCCCACATATCGTCATATCAAGGAGCAAAGTGCAGTGGGAAGAGTCTATCAATTCACCTTTTCGCGCATCTCTTTCCCTTGACAACCTTGAGGGAATTTAATGCTCAAATAAATATTTTACAGGAATTCATAAAGCTGAAACAAGTAAATCAAAGCAATTCCTTCTCACGCCATTATTTGACCGTCATTATTATAACAGGATCTGATACGAGTTTGTAGAGCAACTGCCTCATTCTCCGCTTCTTTCATCTTTTCCTCAGGACAGGAGCTGAGGCAATAGAGGAAAATTTCCATCAAAGCTAAAATCACCATCAATCAAACGTGCACTTCACACCCGCCCAAGAACAACCAAATCCCCTTTAAAACCGCGAGCCCCACCCTCCCAGTGGAGAAAGCACTGTGTGCACGGGGATGGTGAAAGTTGGAGTCTTCTTTACCACCTAATTGGCTACCAGGACGGCAGCCCGTCAAGCCGTCAAGCCAATTACGATTGAAGGATTAGCATGAGACAGATGTATGATTGTAGCAAAGCTGCGGTTCATGTGATAAGATTTTGGTAGTGCCTGCTCCTTTGGCTGTAGCAACTGTGGCTCAGAGTTCAACCACGTGTATGAGCTTTCACTGGTCGAAGCTCGGACGGGATCAAAGGGAGTTTCCGTCTGCCCCCTTCGAAGTCGAGGAAGGTTGATGGAACGCGTGGTGGAGGGTAATTCATTCCTCGTGGTTATTTCCAGCAGTTGATACCTGCTCTAGTCATGTGAGAGATGTACGCATTTGATTGTGAACTTGCTCAAGGTTAGCACATCCGAGGAGACGACGAGTTTTGATAAGACATGAAGATGATACACGGGGATTCAGCAACAAGAAAGATGTTCTGCGGGGTTACCAGCTCTGCTCGCTCAATGTAGGCAAGCATCTGTGTTTCCATAACGTGTGTGTGTGAGAGAGTGTGTATGTGTGTGTGTGTGTGTAATTATGCGAGGTAAATTGCGTAGCAATCGAATTCCAGGTTCTTGGGTTCCTCCCCTTAATATAGCTAGGTGTAGTGCGTTTTTCTCGCGCGCGCTCTCTCTCTCTCCCTCAGATCTGGTTCGCACAAACAGACACGCATCTTTCCAACATTTCACATCAAATCCGCCTGTTCTCTGTCGAAGGCTGTACACACGCGTAATAGCCCACGCCAGAATAGACTTGTTTCTCGTAAAAACTCGTCTTCACAATCTACATAACAAGTTGAGAGAACAACGTGGTCGGTTGGTCTGCGCCTTCCTCAGAATCTTCCCACATTCACACAACAACAGCCGAGAGAGAGAGAAGAGATGAAGGTAAATGAACAGTCCAAGGCAAAAGGAATTCCTGTCTGCCATAGATTTAGATTCTCATCATCCTCCCTATTAATTATGCAAAGATTAGTTAAAAACATTCAAAACCTCCAATTACTTATCAAAGTGTGTTCGTCTCTCCATTCCCTCATCGTTCAGTAGTTCAGCCGTCTGGTCCTTCATCTAATTTGGGCTGTATCACACGCCCTGCAAATAAAACTTCTTTTAGTTTTACTTTCCCACTTCTACACTAATCTTCCTTCGTCAATTTTGATAGTTTGTGTGAGGAGGGTGAGAATTTCACTCAACTCGCATTGGTGTTACCTGGAGAGAGTAATGGAAAGAGCGCTCAAATGTATTCATCTCCCCTGATGAACGGTTCACCTTCCTCCTTCGTCAATTTTTGTAATCTTCGCCAAAATAAACACGCAAGTCCGGACTAGGTCTCGGGTGAGCCTGTGGGGCGGTTGAGACGAAAAAATGCTCAGATTTAAAAACCTGTATGATTTTTAAAACCCCGGGACGGATTTTTATCTTGGCTTCTGTACTATACACGGTATATGCAGTATCTTCAGCCAGCTTCCTCACCGACTTGGGGAATGAGGCTAACTGCGCCTGAGACGATGATCGAAACTGAAGCTTAATCCCGGCTGAAGCCAGATCTGGCAGAAATCCACGCCTTCAGTAGCAGGAATTCGTGGGCCTTGAAAAGTGGTTCCTTTGAGGGCGAAAAATGGTAAATCAATCAAAAAGTTTACCGCAGCAAGCTCAAGATCTGATCGAATGCACCTGTTGATCCGAGATTTGCATTGACTGCGTTTCTACCCGTGCCAGGCGCGGATTTGGAGCTTGAGGAAGTTGGGAAGGAGGTGTATTATGCTGGTTGGAAGCGGACAATAAATTGGCCCAAGTTGTTCAGTTCCGACTGCGTTAGAAAAGGGACTTGTTGGAGCTAGAGGGAAGCAGACAATAATAATAATCGAATCCACCTCTGTGCTTCATGTATTCCTGTGTTGGTTGATACCCTAATGGGCCGTGGTAATAAACGGTGGTGAGACTGCTGCAAAAAAGATAAATACCAAACAAGAAGAGAGTTGGAAAATGTGTGCGTTTTTTAGCTATGGCTTATCATGTCTTAAAGGTCATGCACTCCTGCAGCAGGCCAGATGCGGTCATCTCGGCTCAAACAGGTTTTCCACAAATATTTCCCTCCATCTAATTCTTTTTCCTCCCTACTTGCGTAGCACATCCTCTCCCATAACATATGAGGTCCACATTACACACGCGGCCGGACTCTTCCCATCATTTGATGACCAGCCAGTTTCGTCTGACCATTATTCCACAATATTATTATTATTCACAAAACTTTTTCCCATCCCAATTCCAGCATCCATGCATATTTAGCAAACACAGTATATTTTCGTACGCATGTGTCCACGACCACTCGCCCCACCCACCCGCTTCCCCGCCCCTCTTACCGCCGGCGAGAATTAAACGCGAATCCGATATTTCCTGCATTTCTCTCATCTCTCCCAACCTTATGTAATCGTCTCCCCCACAGACATTCTTATCCGCATCCTATTCTGTCCACATATTTATTTCCTTAAACAACAGCTCATCTCAGCCGGTCATCATGATCATCATCTTCTTTCCTTCTTCCTTCCTCCATCACTCCTGCTTATGCACATGCACTCGGCAATTATTTTACCTCACCTGTCTCTCCTGCCACACGGTCACACGGTAACATTACAGACGCACTCGCACATACACACACACACCCACTGATTCGAGATCATCTCTTCCTTGAAAATCCGATCAAATTCCAACCCAGCCAACCTCGCAACTTTATTATTTTCCCGTCTGCCCCAGTCAAGTCAGTCGTCATGTTCTGTGTGCTGTAGAATCGTCTGTGAGTCAAACAAACAACGTCGCTGCCGCCACTCGCCATTATCTCATCAGCTCTTTATTCCCTCATCCTATCATCTGCTCTGTCGTCCTCTCTAAAATTAATCTTCTCCTCCCCCTCTTAGCGAGCTGCTCTACCACCTATCAAAGCGCCTCGTGAGTCTGCTTTCTCCACATCCTCTCATCCCTTCCGCCCGCCTAGTTTTCACTCACCCCTTGCTATAAACTCCCTTTCTCATGTAATGCAGGCTATGTACCCAGGCCCAGGCACTGCATCAGCTGACCCGCTTCCCTTCATAGAGATCAACGCTACTTTAATGAATGCAGTTCCGTTTTATAATTGACATTCCCCACCCAACATTGAACTTCTGCGATTGTAAATCTCCTTTCATTCCTACTGTTCCCTAAGAATTCTTCAACGTTCTTCCTCCACCGACATGCTCGATTTTGGGAGTTGTCATTTCACTTGAGAGGTTCCCTGCCTTATCTTTCATCTCAAGATCTCATTTTTCAAAGTTTATCAAAAGCTCTGACTCGTTTCCAAGTGATTTTTCCGCATTTTTCCTCCGCTTGGAATTCCGAATGCATGCTTGCACAGCGATTATTTACGATCAAGGCAAGCTTGCATACCTGAGGAGTGTTTTAATTGATCGTGAAATTTCGCTCACACTTCAGAATGGGGATTCAGCCCAAACTTTCCTAAATATTTACTGGTCCAAGTTTGAAGCCTTGTTTGGAAATACGCTTCATATTCGCAGAGTAGCCAAGTCGGCTCTCAACTTCCATCCCATTCTGAGTCTACCGCGACCGCATGTTCCGGCCACATAAGGAAACAGGTTCTTCGAGAAGTGCGCCATCAGCTTAGAGCACTTACGAAAACTTCTTTTTCGTATCAGCCAGTCAGTGTATGTAGCAAATGTTTGACTTGCTGGTCCTCCCAAATCTAGTCACCAACAAGTTCGCTTATTCCATCATTACAATTAAACGGAGTTTTATGCCTGGAGACATGCAGACTCTATCTTTTTGTTCGTTATACAATCCGCGGAATAGGTTCGTACAGAAATACGCAGCCTGCCATATGTATATTAAATTGGGAATTTACTGGAACGTATGTATGCCGTATCCATTCAATTGATGCGCTTACGTAAAGCTTTTGCGGAATTCATTGGAAATCAACAGTATTCGTACTTTTGAATCTGTTTCGTATTCGACTGAACTTAATTTCAACTAGCTTCATCTTCTTGGATTGCGTGTAATACCGGTGAAATCCAGTTTAGCTTTACTGTGCATTTTTCGTGCTGGCATTTGAGCTTGAACTGAAATGTTACTGAGGAGAATGGCAGTTGCGAGCGAGGCTTGGCGTGTGAGAATTGCTGGCTATTAAGTTTCCAAAAACTGGCTTTTGGTTTGGCCCTGGGTACATCTGTTGTTAGCGCGGAATTCCTCTCAAGTTTAGCTCCAGGTATTGTGGAAGTGGTTGTTCCAGTTGTTCGCAAAGTAGAGCTTGTTCACCTGAAAAGTTGATCTGCCTGATACGAGCTGCCATAAGGAAGGGATGACAGCAAAGTCAAGTGGGAAGAGATGAGGGTGACTTTAGTCCTAATGTGGCATTAGCACTTTGGTTGGAGTGGAGAGCGTTGCAGATTGGCATTTCTTCTTTAAGTTCGTCATCAGTGCTCTGATTAATGTAGGATTGAGTGACTGCGAGACGACGGATAAAGAAGATTATTATGATGGTGCGGAAAAGAGAGCGAGAGGGAAAGAGCAGGTCTGGGAGAGCAGATGGGGAGGGGGTTGTGAAAGCACTTGTGTTGCCGCCGGTGAGGATGAAAGCATTGCACACGCAAGAATAGACTTTGATATTTTTAATCTGCTCTCTTCTGAGAGAGGTGCACAAAAAGCATGCCATTTGTGAAGAATTTTTGACAGTGGCGATAATCTAATGGAAGTCAAGGGGAAGAGAGAAAAAAACTGGTGGAACTACTTTTTACAACATTGCGTCATTCCAACTTTTAGCTCTGTGGCTCCTCTTTTAGTTATTTCCTTGAGTTTACTACTACAAGCTGAGATGCTAAACTCAATCTAAGCTCTCCGCCTTCCGTC
The DNA here is from genome assembly GCA_009872375.1 of Sminthurides bifidus. Lineage (NCBI taxonomy): Eukaryota > Metazoa > Arthropoda > Collembola > Symphypleona > Sminthurididae > Sminthurides > Sminthurides bifidus. Next base: position 1,692 of record VRMD01001942.1, on the reverse strand, counting down.
TCAGGAGAGCAGATGAGGACGGTGTTCTTCTTAAGTTCTTATACTAGAGCTCGAGCTTATGCATGCATCGGAAAGAAGAACAAATAAATCTGCTGCTTCTCCTTATGTGAAAAAAGAAGATGAACCGGAGGAGAGGAGGATGGCATAACGCGTGGTGGTCAACTTGTGCCCTTTTTCTGATCACCAACAATACAAAAGTAGTAGCAGGAGCCGTGGTCAAGTATGCATGCATCCCTCACTTTGAAGCCATCGTTGTGCCACCACCACCACCACCACGTGTACGTGTAGCTCGCAAGAGCAACTGATTCAGCAGGCATTTCCTTGGAATCAACTCAGAATTTGCCCACTCCAGCTATCTTTTAAGGAGTATAATGTAAATCTGAAGAGAGTCGGCTATGGATTCCACCACCTTGTGGGATTCTCATGTGCTCTGGGTCGCAATTCTCCTTACATTCATAATAATGTTGCTCACCTGTGTGATGAGTCTTCTCGCCTCCGTCCACCCAATCCCTGCATTTCTCGTCCTAGCCTCGCATTCTCATTACTCTGCAGAATCTCTACCGAGCACCATCCTTGCTCAGCGTGTCTGATATCCAGACTTTAGTCTATTTATTTCCAAAGAGCGCTTCCGTCCACTTCCGTTATTGCGCAACCTTTCCGTATAGTATTTCCTATCTTTCACTCTTCAATGTGTTCATTAAGAAATAATGTACCGTACTCTTGCTATTTTAGGCTTGCAAAACGCACGTGCCGACTGCGTCCACTTCCACGTCCAGTCTTCGATAGTCACAAGTCTTGAGTTGCCGAGTTAGTCTCTGCGAGGATTTCTTCTAGTGATACGTGTCCAGTGCTTGTGATTCACACACCATTTTTCAAATTGTTATGCCATGATGGTTCTAAGACACATAGGACCACCGTCAGCCACGGTGGTGCACGCGGCTGGGGATGACAGGTCGGAGGAGGAGGAGCGTGCCGCCATTCCAATGGACCTCAGTAAAAGTTCAGTGCGAACGGTGTCTCCCCACCGTCACCTTAAGCTCAGCAATAATAATAATAACAACAATAATAACAACAACAGTATTTTAAATAACAATGCCAAATCGATATTATTCGGTGCCAATTTTCCCAACACTCCCTCCAAGACGGCCCTGGACTTCTCCCGATTAGGTCGGAGGCCGAGGATAAGCCCGGGTGGTGGTGGTGACACGCGCTGGAAGAGCGAAGAGGACACGTCGTACTCCTCACCCGACAGTGGCTTGCAGCGTGATTCACCCGGAAACGACGATGAAGATCACAGTGCAAGTGGTGATCCAAGCCCTGTGACAAACTTGAGTGTGTCATTTAAACGAAATGCTCCTTTGATTCCACTCTCGCTAATTCGCGAACGTTACAATTTCGCACGCGACAACGACGAAGATTCTTATAATGCTCACGACAATCTACCTCGTGATGACGAGGACGAGGATGATGACGCTGAGCAGGACGAGGATAGGAGAAGAACAGCGGCCATTTTACGTCAAATCCAGGAAAATCAAGAGTCTCGTGACACCAATCAGGAGGATGATGACATGGATGAGTCGGGTAAAAGGATACCGTTTCACTCTCCTCCACCCCGGGATTTCAAAGTTCAGACTAAAAGGGCTCGGCTGGAGGAAATGGTGAGTGCCATCAAGAAAACAGGACCGAAATCCG
>VRMD01001941.1:0-14895 GCA_009872375.1 Sminthurides bifidus | reverse complement strand
CATCGCAGAATGCAAACTGGACGATGACGATGGCAGGGGTCTTGATGTATGGATGTCAAATTTATGAGCTTGGACTGAAATCGCGCTGTGGGGCAGGCTGAAGAGGGTAATTGAACTAATGAATAATTTAGCATGATCTCCAGTCAGCCGAAAGTTGTTAGGAAGATAATGGAAGTAAGGCACACGCTTGATCTTCTACACTGTGCTGGTAGGACAGTGAGTGTTTAAATCTTGTACAATGTGCGTCTTTTAGCAAGTATGCAGGAAACGAAATTTTGCTGGGATGGGGTACCTTGAAGACTACATGATCTTGGGTTACATAAAGAATTGTAGCTGTACAGTTGAAGTTGGAGATACCGGAATGAAAAGAATGAACCGCTTGATCGCGAAAATGTCAAGCTTGACTCTGTCTTGATTTCCCTCTGGGAAAATGGTTAGGATTAGGATTAGGATTCCTCTGCCACAATCAGCTATAATGAAACCTCTGAAATTAAATAGGAATCGATTCGCACGACGCCAAATCAAATTAACGTTCCGTGATTACTAATCCTGATTCTGTTATTAACCAAGATGCGGTATCATGGCCAAATGAATGTTTACAAAACGTTTAATTTCAAATAGTAACGTAAATTCTCCTGATCTCTTGCCATAGGATTCTCTCAATTTATGAGCCTATAGATACGCAGCATGATACGGGGCCACGGTGCTGTGAAGCATTTTTCTTAAAAAAAACGAACCCAAAAGGTCAACATCTTCCCCGATCAGCGATTTATAGCGATAAAATCCAGCAATCCAGGGCTATTTTGTGAGATCAGTTTGACCGCCACCGGCTTGGAGAGCTTTCCGCCCGGTAAATTGCTCCTAATCCGGATAACGTTCACTAGATGCCGGGTGCGATCTTTTCCCTACCTCTGCAGAACCCAAGCCATCACATCGATTGGAAAGAAAGTTCTTCGTGGGAGTTTTCTCTTGTGTCTGCCTGCCGTCTGCTATCATGTCCTAGTGGAGTAAACATCCGTAGACAGTGAAAGCTGCATATTTTCGAAGCCGATGAGAGTCGATGCCCAAGCTCCATTGTTCGCGAAACAATGGTTAGTCTGTCAAGTATGCAACAGAGTAGACCAAAATGCACGATGTGCTCACTCACAAGTCAAGGATGAGTTAAAGATCTTGTTTGGCGCTCGCAACAAAGCAAATATCTTGTTCGCAAACATTCAGTGGGATTTCGTGACCTTGGCCTTCGCACAGTATCTTGTGTCTGAAACGTGGGTCATTCCTAAGAGATCAATTTCACGCTTGACGCACGAGTTACGCGAAAAGAATACGCACTTTCCTCGAATCTGCGAATGGTTATGTCCAACGGGTGGATGGCGCCAAAATCCGCTGTCAAGCCGCAATAACTTTACACACCCCGCCTTCATCGTTTAGAATTTCATAGTTTTGTACTAAGGTCATCAGACTCCAGGTGTGGCTTACTTGAAACAAGAGCTGTCTAAAGCTACGCAGTTTCCTCCTATAGTACGCAGTGTATGTGTTCGTTCAAAAGAGGGGAAATGCGTGCAAGCAGTCATTCAGTCAGACCAATTACTAAAGCGAAGTTTCAGTTTACAAAGAAATCTTCAAATCATGTTCCTACGCAAGTCCAGGTGGACAAAAGAGATGATCAAAGCTCGCTGAACCGCTCCATCTGAATGTTATGTCATTAAAACTCGCCTTCTCCATCTTGCTGATTTTAACTGACTAGGAACCAGGAACTCATACTGTTACCATTTGATTTGCTTGGAAAACTGCTCTAATTAGAAGATGGGGGTTGAAGCTAGTAGGAGTAACAACCGTTTAGAAATCAAGCAGGCACTAACGAGCAATAGTTCTATTGGTGGGCTTGATCTTCTCACCACTGGCGGCAAGGAGCTGAATTGAATCCAGCACCCATGTCTTCTACCATCTCGATCAGTCTCTGTGGGAGCGAAGGAGTCACAGTGTGGAAAATTAGCTTTGCGATCCAAAGGAACACTTAAAGATGCAGCCCAGAGTGACGGATATATGGGTGAAAGTTGTACGACCCTGTACTGGTTACGTGTAAATGTTCCTCCTGTTCGAGGAGAAAGAGAGAGGGAGAAAAAAAGTTTGAGTCGGGCGTGAGAAGACACCGCGTTCGGTTATAAAAGTTGAGTAGCTTGGTCCCAGTAGCAGTTGTGTGTTAAGGCAAAAAGGGCGTATGATGGTTTAGAAAGCAGAGATGAAAAAGATGAGGAATGTTTGATGTTCGTGATGTGAAGAAAGAGGAGGGAATGGTGGCGAAATCCTGAGTGTCAATAATTCTGTAGAAGTAAGGAGAATATGTTTGCTGCGTTGGCTAGAAAACTATTAAAGAACTGACTGGTAAGCGAAGCGCAGATGGCAACTTTTAAGATAGAGACGGAGAGTGCCATATTGAGAAATAGAAAGAGAGAGAGAGATACTCCGAGTGACTGCAGTGGTACACAGCATGAAACGGGACTTGGAAAAGCTGGATGGGAAAATGGAGGAGAACGTATTATCGATAAATCTGCTCATGTTGTTCTCGTGCAGTTTAGATTAACCGGAGGAAGAAAGACACTAGAAAATATAAACATTTTCTATCAAGAGGTATTTATTCGGATCTGAGCAGGAAGGAGAGAAAAGGTCGACAGCGTCACGAACTAGACAGCAGACAGGCATCATGTTTTTCGCTCTGTGACAATTGGAGAAAACGGAGAGAAGGAAAGCCTCTCGGCGCGGTGGGTAGGAATGAAGTATGAAATATAACGAATGGAAGAGAAATTTAAGAGGAATGACGAGGGGTCGAGGACGACGATGGAAAGTTGGATGGGAGATTTGGAAAGATGATGGATCTCTATGATCCACTTACTAAGCTGAGCTTGGCCTCATATGATGATGAGAGCGGAAGAGAGAGGGAGAGACAGAGCTGGATAGATAGAAAGAGAGAGAGAGAGAGAAAGAGGGCGACGACAAAATAGGAAGACTTACTAAACAGACACAATTGTAGAAGAAAGTACAAAGGTTTCCAAGGATTCCACACAAGAGTATGCAAGGAAGGAAGGTAGCAATACGTTGATTTGGTTCCAGGGAGATTGATTACGAATGGTTACCACTGGAGATGGGTTGTAAGAGAAAGCGAAAAGTCGGGTACATGAACAGGGACGGAAGAAGTGCACGTTTAGTGGGAAAGAGTACGTGGTAAACGACGGGTGAAATGGGGGAATCCAGCCTGTCGCACGGCTCTTGAGCCTGGTCCAGAGGCAGCTAAATGGGTGTGCACTCTTGTTGTATGGATGGAAGCGGGGATTGAATGGCTGTTTGGTCGTCGTCGGGGTAAAAGACGGAGAAGTGGGAAATTTCCTGGAATAAACCCTGTAGGAGAAGGCTGGAAGAGATGGACAACTCGTGCTCGGTTGACGACAATTCTGTTGAGTTGTTGAATGGAAGGTTGGTTGGTGGAATGGTTGGAGGCGGTGAATTATACCCTAGATTTTTGGTTGGAGTGAAGCTGCCGAAATGATACATCTCGGACAGAATCGTTATGAGGATGTAGAAAACAATAGGCGATTTACGATCCTCGCTGTTTGAGCGCAAGCGGAATACCATTGGAAAAAACTTTCCCCTTCAACATCTCGTCTAATGAGTTTGCCTAATTTATTAGCTTCCCCTCCTTTCCTGGCACGAGGGAAGTTGCAGAAAGGTGGAATAAGAGCGTTTGTCGAAATCCTTGTTTGTTTATTTGCTGGGGTGAAATCCGGATGGAGGTCTGCTTATGCGCGGAGAAAAATGATGCCAAATCGCTTGTAAAACTCCGCTTAATTGCTCATTCCAGCCTAACTGTGGAATTGGACCAGAAAACATTTGGCTTTGCCATTTTATACAAGCGCTTGCTTTAACCATTCTTTTTTAGGAAAAGACGCTTTCCAGGACATGCACATCATGTGATACTAAGGAGTGCTTGACAGTGGAACTTCGTGCAAAAGGTTGAAGGTACAACGGCATACGGGGACAAAGTCTGCGGTTTGTTTTTACACTTGGAGGAATGTAAATTACAGGGTATACGCAATATACTTCCTGGCCCAACAGACTCCCTGTACATTCAAAGAACCCGACGCTCAAGACTGCGTAAATTCAATCTTGAGCGTGTGGCAGTGCGAGCGACATTGAATTTTCACGGGCTCAAGCCTCCAGTTGCTTCTACGGCTTCTACGACTGAGAAATCGAAAGAACTCGTTTTGTTTTTCCTTGTATCTTGGACCAGTACATCTTCTTCGCTTCCTTCACAGGGAATTAGTCTTAACTCCGTCAGAAACTGTAAGTCGGAGCAACTGGGTTACAGATTTAGAGGTGGAGGAGGAGAAGCCGGGTAAATAAAGAGGCAGGCATGTGGAGACGGAATGGCGCTGGATATTGAAACCGCGGAAAGTTTTCTGTATCTTAACAGACGAGGAAGAATCATGAGTTGTACTGCCACTTCTTGTGTGTTCTCCAATTGAGTGATTCTTTTCACATCCCCATTATATCCCGTTCCGTTCTTGTCCTCCTCTTCCTCCTCCATATCTCATCCATATCTCATCCATGACTACATAAATTTTCTCCAGGAAGGACGAGAGCGCCCAGGAACACGCATCTTCATAGACGGAAAGAACGTTCACAAACTGAATCACTCCTCTTTGTACCGCCCTCATCGCATCACATTCAATCTTTCAAATACTGACAGAGAGACGTATGCAGATTCATCAATCAATCCAGCCGTGGAAAAGAACCAACCAAATTTCTCCCGCCCTTCAGCTCCAACTCTCGCTCTCTTTCTCCATACACAGAAGGAAAAATTACACAAAAGGAGCGCAACTTTAAACTATTATCATCTCCTTCTCCAGTTACTCTCTCCACTCCGTGAACAAATACAGCCAAGACGTCGAGTCACCAGGAACGGAACACATTCACCAAAACTTTCTCTTGCACTTCATTACACTTATGTGCTTGGATACATCTCACTCCAGTTACTCACACCACTCACAGTCCGCCCGAAGCCAAAGAAACATTACCCGAGTTGACACGTAATAGCTACAGTCATAACACACTGACGTGAGCACCTTAAATCCGCGCTCCTACCCCGGCCTCATCATGCAATCAACCTGTGAATCATCATCTCTGCTTCGCCAACCCCTCTGACCCCTACGTTGTCGTGGCCGCTTCCACCTAAACAATTCCAGTGACAGACGATCAGCTACCGTTGCATTTCTTCCCGTCTCATTACCACTTTGTCCTTCATACATACAGCGATGGAACCGAAATCGTGAAAGTTTAGACTGTGACTCTTTAGCTGGAAGTGAATGAGCAGTGAGGGCAGTATTCTTCTGACCACTGGTGTGTTGTTACGTGACACTTTCATTTGTGAAGTGGACAGATAATTGAGTGAACGTTCTGGACAGTTGACAATTGTAAAGTGAATTTTGTCGGAAAATTGAAAATTCCAGAATAGAATCGGAACACTTGTATCGGAAGGCACGCAGACAGTCTCATTTATTCCGTCACAGCTGGTGAGTTGCACATGCAAAATTTCTCCTGCCCAGCTCCCTTGCCCGCCACTAGTTTCACTTTCTCCTGTGCGCCTCCAGAGCTCAAATTCCCACACAGCTTTCACTCCTTTCGCCTCGTAAGCCCTCCTGGTATGGTACCATTCTTCTTGTGTATGTGTGCGATTGTAACACACGGTACTGAATTAAGCCGCCTAGTGTTTTACCGCTGGTAGAATGTGGGAGATGAAATATTTCATTTCATACAATGTCAGGCCCGGCTTCCGGTTACAGGAATAGATACTGCACATGAGAACTGACTCCCAGTGTAGAAAAATTTAAAAAAATTGCAATGTTAAACAAATTAAACCCTTGTAGCTATGTAACGTTCTTCTTTTGACTTTCATGCATGAATGTGACAATGGTTGTTCACCAAAATAGCTGCGTCATCTAATCTGGCATGCACACGAGCCGTCGGTTACCCTTTTTGCGCATTTGTACTGCATCAAGTACATATGAACGTTTGCATACGGAGCTTCGTCAATGACGCCGTGTAATTTTTTACGCAATGACAGTAACAGCAAATACCCCACTCAGTCCGTAGGAAAGTGAGGCCCGAGTGCATTCCTTACGTTTGGGAACGTAAAGAGAGGGGGGCAGAGTAAATACGATGAAACATGCATTCAAGAGGGTGGAGTGCAAAAGCTGTAGGATACGCAAAAAGTCCTTGCATGAGTACACTCAGGTTAAACTGCGGCTTTTAGGTAGCGACGAATTGCGTTGGCTAGAGTGATCGATTAAAACCTTCTACGTTTTACTACGAAGGCAATTACGTTGCGAAGATGGGGAATCAGACAAAGGAATGCGTGAATAGTAACTGCGTAGGAGCATAGCCAGAGGCTAGGCAACAATGGAGGAAAAGTTCCAGTATTTTATAAACGGCTGTTCGAGCTGCGATAGAGAAGAGCATAAAGAAGGGTGTTTGATTATGACGCAGCAGGAATATGAGCGGATGATAATAATGACATTATATAGGATGGGAGCATCTTTCCGAACGGGAACGTATTGAAAGAGGTGGCCGGACCGGTGGAGCGTGACCGTGATTAGCCGCCGTTGGATGGTACAATTAGCGTCGTTGAGTGGAAAATTTCTACAAGACTTGGACTGCCGTAATGAGGCCTTGAAATTAAAGGACGGATGGATGGCAGTGAAGGGAATGGGAGAGGGAAATGAGGAAGGTTCTGGGAAGGGGCGGACTGCCGGGAGAGAAAGTTTGAGGAAACACAGGATGATGGAGAAATAAGTGTCTGCTTACTAGAAAATATTATTTGGAAGAAAGATGCATAAGTACAGGTTAAGAGTTGATATACGGGAGGAGAGACAGGGAGAGAGAGCAGGAGCTCAGAACAGCAAAATGAGAGGGATTGGACGAGAAGACAATGGAAGAAAGAGAGACAGGGAGAAAGAGACGGGGGGAATGATGTGTTGAATTGGAGAAAATAAAAAGGTTGGGGTTATTCTGCCGTGATGGTGCAGTGCAGACGAGCTGACGTGGTGAAATTTGGGATGAGGCATTTATGCACGGTAGGATTCCGAGGTATGTGACCGAGTGAGGTAAAATCAGAAATGTTTGTGTATTTGGAAACATGTAATCTATTGATCTTGGAAATGTTGATAGTCGATAAAATGTTTCCGTTCACTGGCTGGGTAAGTGTTATATGCTCGTTGAAGCACACATTTCTCCGTAAAGCTGTCCTCTGCTCTTTGGTTCTTGTCACGAGCGGAACTGTTCTGGAGGGATTTCCAGTATGTGTGATGCGAGACAGAGCTGAGGTGGACTTTTTACCGACGAGTTGTTTCGCTTCTGGGATTTTGATCTAGCTGTTGTAACAAATGAAAAATGGCCACATCATTGATCAATTGAGAGTGTGTGTGCAGGCAAGTCTATAGAGGGAGCGTCATCGTGCTGCTCTGTGGTTGTTTGGGCAACTCTCTCTCTCTTTCCCTTACTCGTAGCTGACTTGATATTGTGAATCACTCTCAGTTATAGAATTCCAATCCGGAGTTATTGTGTGTAGTTGTGGAGGAGAAAGGCGGAAAGATGCTGGAAGAGGAGAGAGTTATTTGGTCTGCTGTCTTCGGAATTATGAAGTCAGATGTCGGGATTTGGTATTTTAGCTATTCCTCCCTCGTATAAACGTGTGCGAATAGAATTCACTGCTGGCTGGCAGGCAGGCTGCCTGTCTGCCTGGCAGGCTCGCTAAATCGGATATAAGGAAAGAATGGCGGAGCGAAAGGAGAAGGATTTATTCCGTTGCCCGGGACCGCTCCTTACGACAGGATGGATGGGAGAGGATGAAGATGATGTGATGATGATGAGGATGGAAATCTTAGGAAAATAAAAGAGTGATGCCTCTGTTGTGCGCGTTATAAGGAGAAAGCAGTTTGAGATCTGATTTGGAGGTTAAGTTAAAAGATGAGTGGGAAGGAGAAGGCCTAGTTTCTGCAAGTGGTTCCCCTTCTTAGTAAATTTAGATTGACTGTGGGTCTCGTGGTGTGGTGAAAACACGGAGCTCCTTTGACTCTCATGATGATGATGGTAGTGGCAGTGGCAGGGCTGGCGGAGCGGGACTGGTGGAATAGGGATTTCCCTCCGCCAGGACTCAATATTGAGATAAAGCTTGTGGGAAAGATACAAGTGAAAGATACGGAGCGCTAACAGCTTCGCGTTCCTGGCTAGCACAACAAAATTGTTACGTATTAAGCCCAGTTAGGAGAGCTAGGAGGAAATGGAATATCAGCTTGCTTTTATAGATATGTTGCCTAAGTAACTTGAAAATGAAAGAAGTGTTCTGGTCCTGGTCTTGCTGGCAAGTTGTTCCTTCCATGAGGGGCTGTGTACTATGCAGGGTTGGAAAGAAAGGTATTGTGAAATAAGTTAGCTGTGTGGCGTCGGCGGTGGATGGCGAAATCCTGATGCTGCTGGCGTGGCAGTTATGGTTGTCTGCGCAGTGCGGAGAAATTTGTGAGAAACACCCAGGGCGATTACCTCTGTCTCAGTCGTTCATCCTGCAATTCGGAGCAATTTAGATAAGTACCACAAAAGATCTGTGGAAATGATGATGCTCGTTCCGGTGTGAAATCATCGGACTGACAGGGAAGAAGAAACGAATTGATTTTGCGCAGACTATATGCTCATGCAAAATGGTACATAACAACTTTTGTTGTAATCACGTCATATATGAATTGCCGAAATGAAAGCTCTCTCATCCGAATATTATTCCCCTCTGCTTTTCGTGGTTTAAGCTTTCTCTCTATAATTCTCCCCTCCTGTCTACTCCTGGAGCTCCTCTCCTCCTCATCCTTATTTGAAGTGTGGCTTTGGGAGAAAGCATGCATATAGGCTGATAAAATGTCCTCACTTGCTGATATCCCGATCGCACTTTTATTTTGCCTCAGCCAGAAATAGATGCGATTGCGGCTTTCCAGTTGCCGAGCCTACCTTTCCGCCTGGCAGTTGATTGAATCCTTGTGAATTACGGAATGGAAATTGAACAGGAGCCGAAGCTAGCGAGGGGATGAGGTGGCCTATTATTTATTTTGGTTCCGGGATTTCCATCCATTTCGCCTATGAGTAATTGTGCTGAATTGGTGGGAACGTGACAGAAGAGCTACCGGCATGCGGGAGTGGGAGAGCTCTGCATTGGAGAAAGCTCGAGAGCTCCAGATTCATATGGTCTGTTCCTATGCTATAACAAACTATGTGACTGTTTCCTTTATGAGACATCTATCTCACTCAATATTGGAATTTCCACGGATTGTGCGAGCTATTAATGTATACCTTGGGCCATTTCGTCTGCTCTGCTGCCATCAGTTTGGTTTTTGTACTTTCTCCTCGGCAAAGACTCGAAACGCGACCGTTGCTCTGCAAATGATCAACGTGAATTGTTTCGCTCTGCGTGTCTCTGCTTCTTCAGCCTGCTTCGTCTTCTTCTCTTTCTGCTGCGTACTTTTAGTGGATGAATGCATGTGCTTTGGTTCCAGTTGTTTGTGCTGTCGTCTCTAGTATTTGTCTGGGATGAGAGTGGGTGGGAGGCAGTTTGTATGACTGACTGGCTTTGTGTCCGCACTCGGCAGATCCTGCCTGACTCATATTCGTGAAAGGAGAGGATGGCATTAAATTATAACTGCTCTGCCGTATACAATATCCACGGTGGGAATGCAAAGATGGGGAATAAAAGCTACGTAAGATAATAAAGCGTGGATATATACCTGAAATGAAAGCTGACTAAATGAGGTAATTCTTTGCAGAACTGCCAAGGGCAGATGAATCCGGAAGGAGAACAGCTAACTCGCTCCCCCTTCGGAACTCAGCAGGAGCCATTGCCAAGTCCGCAAGTGGATCATCTCATCATTTGTACACATGAAAGTTTGAAAGTTGGCCCTTTTCTCCCTCATTCATCAAATAATAATAGAGAAAGAAGAGAAGAAGATACTACGGAAGAGGCAAGAGCGACTGAGCAGTACACTGGCGACGGCCAGGCAATACCCTTGCCCCCTTCCTCCCGCCACTGGCCATGGAAAGTATCAGTACTTTAATCAACCATTTTGTGGAACATTTGCCCTGGTCGCACATTCAAAATCCTCAATCAATCTCCAACACAATTATGACAGACGGGATTTCGCCGTCTTCATCAGCAGAGTCAAATGATCACTTTCTAGATCCTGCTCCTCAGACTTTCGCTAACTCTTCAACTTATATCTCTTCATCTTCGTCTTCCTCGTCCTCTGTTTCATCCATATCGTCGTCCTCCTCCAGCTCCGCGTTTGATACTACGCCCAGTCCCAGCTCGTGGCATCCCCACGTCTATTCCAAATCCCCAAGAACTTTTACACCTCATTTAATTTCCAACATTCTCGGTGTCACCACCTCTGTGAATACGGACAACATTAGTGAACTTAATAGCAGTGTCCATACGGAAAACACTACCAGCCCAGTCTTGACAATTCCAACACCAAGTGGCTCACATTCCTCGGATTCCAACTCCCACATAGAACAAGAGAGTGTTGGACCTGACTCGCCAATTACGACAAGTGACGACGCCATGGACGAACCCCTCAACTTGACTGTCACCGCTGTCAAGGTGCGGTCACCGCCCGGACCCTTGGTCCTACCCCCACCTCCAAGACCCATTTCCATGCCATTTTTAAACCCCTTCCCTGACACAAGTGATTTCTTGCTCCAAGATACTAGTATTATCAACAATCTCGCTTCCCTAATCCGTCCGGCTGCAAAAGCCGAAACAGTGAAAAGTACTAAACAAAGCACTAAAGGCAAAAGTCCTCTCATCACAGCGCTAACAAATGGTAAGCACAACTTTTTCTCTTTTCTATCTTTTGAGACTACAGAAGTTAACCGCAGTTTTCCAGCCGAACACCTACTAGGTGTAACACAGTATCAAGAGATGCTCAAGAGGTGTTTGCTTCCGAAACCATATGTGGGTAGTGCGGTGAGAGTGTAGTACTTCAATAGAGCTGTCTAGTCTAATGCGCACGAATTTCTTCATGATCCTGGTAGTTGATTCCCTCATTCTTCGCGATTGCTGGATGTTTTCATTCGAAAATGCGATGAAAAGGCCTGAATAATTCCATTTCTTATTTTGGAAACGGGAAATGTGTGCATTGATGCGTTTGCAGCTCATTGACAAATGAGATTTATGACCAAACCATTTTCGAGTCGAGGGAGGAGCGTGAGCATTATAGAGATACGATTGAATGTAGAACTTCATCATGGCGTTATTTTCTTTTTGTGTAACGGTGAATAGTTTGTGCTATTGTCAAATATTTAGGATGATTAAATTGCTTCATCTTATTTTTCAAGCCTAGATTACCCCCGCAGCTTGGAATCAATGCGGTGAGGAATGCGGTTGTATGATTGGTATGCAGGACGAGTACCAAATCAGCTTGTAATCATAGTTGACATTCGTGGTTAAGTTCAGGTTTTCAAATATTGTTAGCCATAGCGTGCCGGAAAAAATATGAGAGGTCATAGCGGAAAAGTGACTGTCAAAAGTGAAAGGAAAGGCGACAACGTGGTGTATGTAGGAGGATGATGCAGCAACGGGAGCGAACGCAATCGGGAATTCGGTGGGAGAGAAAGATTTTCTAATTGCGTTCTGTATGATTTATGGTACTGTTTTTTCAAGGACCTCTGCTCTATGCGAAAAAGAAAAATGGGGTGAAGAAACAAAGCAATGCGGGCGGAACGGGACGGAAAAAGAAGACCACACATGGAATAAATGCCTCCTTCAAAGAGGTGTCGAAAGGCAAAAAAGGAGCTGTCACGGAAAAGAAATACAAGTCTGACGAGAGCGACACTAGAGAATATGAGACTTCTCCTGAAGACGACGACTCAAGCCCTTCGAGTAAAAAGAGGAAGAAAGCACGCACAACATTCACCGGGAGGCAAATATTTGAATTGGAAAGACAATTTGAGCTCAAGAAGTATTTATCCTCCAGTGAAAGAGCAGAAACAGCACGTTTACTCAACGTCACCGAAACACAGGTCAGCAAATTTTGCCCTTTCCACAAGTTCATCTGATTTGTACGCACTCGTGCCTTGCTTCTTAAGACAATGTAAATATCGGTGTTTTAATGAGCTCGCCCTTGTCTCGGTACGAGTAATGACCCATGTATTTACACTCAAACATGATTTAGGAGTGCGATTATCATTTTTTCGCCATTTTTGGTATTGCACTAATGCAAGCAGATTATTATTATGATGGATATTTGTTACCACAAACGCACCCCCTTGAAATAGAAGAGATATTGCGCATACTCGAGTCTAAGTTTTTGTGCCAAGACATTAGAAGGCAAGGCATGGCCCATCTTATTAACAGGGTAATCAGAATTCTTGATCCCATCCACCACGAAAATCAACAATCTTAAAGGTGGCAACGGCTCAATTGCCAGACGATTATCATAATCAGAGCAATAATGAACGCTGATTCTATGACGCAGGTGAAAATATGGTTCCAGAACCGGCGAACAAAATGGAAGAAACAAGACAATGTTAGCAACGCAGAAGCGGCTGACTTTAAGGTCCATGTCGCAAAATCGCCCTCATCAGATAAAGAAACCAAGACTGAGAAGGACCGATCGCCACCGCTCTCTGCTTCAGATCTCAAGCTACCCAAACTACTCACGTCTTTACCTGGTACTGGGGACAAGAGGAGAAAGAATCCCACCAAGTCCCGGGTGTCAGACAGTTCCAAAATCCAACCTACTATTTCCACGTCTCCACTGACCGCTGACGAGACATCCTCCGGCAGTGCACTTTCAGAACTCAGTATCCCTTCAACTTTAGCTTTATCTCTGCAAGGGCTCGTGAGGAGCAGTGATAAAACTCAGAAACTGTCAGTAGAAAACCGATCTCGTACACACCGAAGAAAAGCCAGCCCTAACAGGGTTGTTCGGCGTATTAAAGCTCCTAACGTTGATTTTGATGATTTCGATACTGACATTCCAATGCGAGATCTCCATAGCCGTGTAACTGACATACTCAATACTCAGCCTTTGACACAAAAAGTGAATGATTGCAACGGGAACGAATCTTCGACAATGAGCCAACCCGTTGAACTTAGTAAGTTGCTTGCTCAAGCGTAGCTGGTGCATTTGTGCAAGAATGTTTTCGATTCGGAATTATAATTTATTGATGTAACTTGATCATTGTAGCAATTCCAAAATTTCGAGTGGGAGGATTCGGAAATTTAACTGACGACGTAGCCACAAATTCACAAACAGACTACGGTTCCGACTCGCAAAGTAATGACGGCTCATCTTGTTTCAGCTAAAGGGCTTTGGGTAGCACTTCTTCTAGATGTCACGGGCCAAGGGAAATAGAATGGCTTCTCCTCCGTGCACTTCCGCGAACCTCGGAAATTTGTTTCTTGTTACATGGATTTATCACATTTGTTCAACACTCGTCTGCGTATAATTAGTTTAAGTTGTGGCTCGATCTCTTAAATTCGACAGTCGAAATGTATTAAGACTTTCTGTATTTCTATAGCTAAATTAGATACCTAACCTATTTCAGAGGTTTAAGTACCCTGTACAAGTTCCTCTGGTGTCGTATGTATGGAGCACATTTTGTGAAAGACTAGCAAGTCAAGTGAATGAAGCCATGAGGTGTTTCAAAGCTTTCAAGTTCAAAATTTTGCTTATTCCCAAGAAAACCTTTCGGTAAGAAGTGCAATACAAATTTAACAATGATTTCGAAAGACATAGGTAATAAAAAATTCGCTTACCGATAAAAATGAATAGGATGCACCCATAAGGTTTAAGGTACACACATAAATGTACATGTGGGAGTAATCATGAAGTCGATCTAAACCTACATACCTTCAACATTATTAAACATTGATTCATAAAAAATGGCGGACTCAAACTGTATGAAGCAGGTATGGGCCAAGTGATATCAACATTCATCCATGCATTACAGGGCTGGCCACGGTATTCCGGACACTTTTTGAGCTCTGCCATTTCCGCTGTAATCGTGGCAGCGTAATATTTGACCTTACAATAGAAAAAGGAACTTTTGAGCTATAAAATGATGGTTCATTTTAAGAGTTTGCGTTTGAAATGTAGGAGATATGGGCCTTTCAAAAAAAAATTTGAATTTTAAAGTTTCCAAAATTAAATCGGCAACCCAGGGCAAATTAAGGAAGATGCGTTATCGAAACCACAAATTTTGGAATCTGTGAGGTCGAAAACACCAATAGATAAATTTTAGTATCCCTCAGACGCTTACCGTATGCTCTGGAGGAGCATATTTGCTACTTTTTAAGGTTGTCGGCAGGCCAAAAATACAAACTTCGCAAACATTTTTGGACATAGGACACATTATAATTGACCAATTTGAGATTTTAAGGGCTTAAAATGTTTGTCATTAACTCAGAAATATGATTCCGCTTTGGCTTTGGCGAAGATCTCCAAATTTCTGCATATTATGTCGCATTAAGGGAAAATTTAAATTGGTTCAAGTTGCTAGGAAGCCGGAGTTTCGGGTTCCTGAGCAAGAACCCTTGACCATGACTCACGTAAGAATAGGATATTTAGAATCTCCGTAAAATTTTGACCATTTTCATAACCGATAGCTCCAGCAAAAGTCTTAAATAACAGCCCATATTAACTTCAAAAGTCAGGCGTTTAGGCAAAAAACTGCGAATTTTTCCCCTTTTGGGAAACTTCCCAATAAGCATCCCTGACTTCAAAGGTAGAGAACACGAGAAGTATCCAACCAATTTTTATGATTTTAGTACCAACCGATAGCCAAAAGATTCAGCTATTCAGTGAT
>VRMD01001940.1:0-14904 GCA_009872375.1 Sminthurides bifidus | reverse complement strand
AATAGTGTGTGGTGAAAAATGCATACGACTCTCCTTCTCCTGTCCTGAATGAGGTTCGTGTGCCATTATAAGTTTGCTTGCATGCGAAAAAGTTCGGCAAAAGTAAGAAAACGGAAGTGATTAGACCCTAACACTTTCCCGCAACCAGTTATCCGTGCACGCCGAGTCAGTTCACAGAAACCTAGATAGGGAAATAGGCTGAGACTATCAAAGAGGAAAAGGCGTCATGTGTACTAGGGACTTTTGGCAGTCGTGCCGTACGTGAGGCCGTGCGGCACAACTTTGTACACAAAGAGCAAGAAATTTCCCAATTCCAACAAACCATGAGAAAGAGAATGCAAGTGGCAAGGAGCCAGGTAACTTGAACAACATGTGAGATATCAAATGAAGAAGTGGTACTAATCTACATGTAAGATGGAAAAGGTGGGTCTACACTTGCCCAACCACCCTTCTTGTGCAACTGAGCGTGGAACTGGGAAATGAATTCTTGTGCGAGCTCAGAGGTAGGATTGCAACCGAGAAATGCGCAACTCCCTTCCGCCCAGACTCCTGAATTGTAAATCAAGCCGGGACCTTTTGTAAAATTTAATTCACCCCGTCAAATAATCATGATTTTAACCCTAAACCAGCTTCCTGTTCTGGTCCATTGAGACTAGTCAAGACAAAAGATCCAAGACTATAGTCCTTGGAAAAATTGAGCAGGCCTGAACCACGGCATTGGAGATCATGACTACATAGCCATTATAAAAAAGGTTAATGAAGAGTACAGCATGAATGACGGTGATAATTGAGGGACTTGCTGGGGGGAGGGGGGAGATGAAAAACGTTTGCTGCGCCTCCCTCCCATCGGCAAAGGGAGCTCATCGATCTACATATGGTGAGTCAAGGAAGATTACTCACAGGGAGGATTTCACCATACCAGGAGGACAGATGGGATTGAAAATATGCTCGGTTGAAGAGATTGGCAAGATGGAGGAGCGCTGATTTTATTTATAGCAAAATAATTCTCTGCAAAGGCGGGGATGCGTAGTCCATTATTCGGATCAATGATTTATTTGTGGCTCCTGCGAACAAATGGCAACAAACGGATCTGCTTCAGTAGAGCAACAATGAGGTAGGAGGATCTGTGGCCCGCTTGCAATTTTTCCAGCTTTCCCTCCATTTGAGCCCTGTGCACATTAGCACTCACCCGGAGGTTATTCTCTCCCAAGTGTACAAGGCATGAGGTGTGCAAGTACAAGAGCGCCTACATTGCCGTTTATGTTGCAAGGAGCTTATGGTGAGATTACTTCGAATCGAAGGATCGATGGAAGCTCGAGTGACACAGAATTATTACCCTGTGGTTGCACAAGGACGGAGAAAAGACAAAGAACATACTAAAGCACTAAAAAGGGCAGGGTAAAACTGACTGGGGAAGAAGGAGCGCTACACCTTCCACCTCGCCAATCTCCTACCCATCCTATAACCCGCTTAATGACGCTGAATAAGGTGATAAGGTGAGAGTTATTTACCCTAATTTGCGGCAAGGCTCTGAAGAAATTGACAAGCGTGGATGCGGCCAAAGGAATTATGGCTTTTTTGAACCTTATGGCCCGTTCCAGCCACCAGTACGTAAATACCCGGCATAGAATCCCAGTTCCGCAAGCAATGCATTCTATTTTCATTCCTTACGGGAAATAGGACAGTGACAAATGTCTTTTACTGCACAGCTGTTCTCCTACCTGCAGAAGCTAGCGACTCATACTGATACTATCTATTGACATTTGTCCTTTACTCATTTAGTCTCTGGTGGTCAGGAGCATAGATGAGTTTTTCACGAAAAACAGATGACATAGGTACCACGCCATGGAATTCCTTCCACATTTGCTTTTTTGAGCGTGCATGAGAAATTGCGACCGAGTTAGTAAACATGTGCGGAATTAGTCGGGAAATGCAAGGAATTCCCGGAAACATTAGATGCGTTCCATCATCGGAGCTGAGCAAGGCGGTGAATTTTTTCCACAACAATTGTGCGTGAGCGTCCTTTCGCTCATCAGAAAGCGATTTAATTTGAGGTGGAAGACGAAGACGAGCAGGCGGATAATTGAATTAAGGTCACTTTGTGTGCCAAGGCTGAGAGGAGCATGGAAAGCGGAGAAAAAAATACGCACTTACTTAACATGATTCGCACAGTTTTTGCCGTCATTGTAAGAGGGTACTGTAAAGGTTTGCATATGGCGTAATATCTATCGACGGAAATACAGCAAAGATGTAGTATGGAAGTAGTACAAAAGTAAACATCGAGTGAATTCCATAAATCACACATAACTTGACCCCACAGCCATTTTCCCTGGTTCAGAGTCTGGCTCGCGTTAAAGCTCATAGCACAGAGGGCGACGAGAGTGTCGGCAAAAGCTAGGGACACAACAAAGTAGTTTGTCCAAGTTCGCAGTTTCCGGTTTCGCCATACGGCGGCGATAACGAGGGAATTCCCGATTATCGCAGCTAATATTATGGCTACAAAAAGGATCAACTTTAACAGCCATATAACAAACATGTTGCTGGATCTCTCCTCCACACTGGAGCACTACAACGTCGATGAATGTCCGCCGCTGAGTTACTAGCAGTAACTCGAGTTGAATCAGACTCGGATTTCGTTCCTGACAAAGTAAGTACCTTTTGGCCGTCGAGTACACTTGATTTACAAACGGGGTTCGCGGGCCAGTTTTAGCAGCAAAGAGAGGACGACGCCCGTATACCAACCTCCAACACTGACTTCCGGCCAGGAGACGCAGTCATGGTCGTGCAGGAACTGGAACTTGTGATGTAGGAACAGCAACACGGTGTCGTAATTTATAGCCGACACGGTGCAGTAAACATGTGAGAACACGGGATTTTATCATTTTAATAAACACGTTGACGGACATCCAAGAACAATTTTAGGAGTCGACACCCACTCTTTGTTTTTTTTTTCAAAGTGGCTCTCTCACACTAATTTTAGTTAGCACGACGTGAACTCGTAAGTCACTCTCCTTTTCTTCGTACCCTGCCGGGTGAGACGTACTTAAGATTCAGGGGGTGGGAGGGAGGTAGCCAACGTTGTCGCGAACAACACCACGGCGTCGTCCAGATACAATCCCCGTCTACGTTTAATGCAGGCAGGAATATAGTATTTTCAGCTATTTATTTTCGTCCGCTCCTCTCTTGTTCACAGCCCTGGTGTTTCTTTGGTGACATGGAAGGAAGTCGTAACCCACTCATGACGTGACCCACACTGGACTGCGGCTCGCACACTCACAGTCAATGTCGTATTGCTGCTGTGAATGTTATTGTCGTGAGGAAAGTGGGGTCACACAAGCTGGGAAATGTCTATCGGCACCGGAAAGCAAAAGCCCAGCTTAGTGGGCTGGGTGTCCCTCATTGCAGTTTGTGACAGGCTGAGGAGAAAATAGCCGCGTGGGCAACATCATCATGTCCTTTCTCAACTCCAAGCAACTCATCCACCCCTAGCGAGGAATGTCCAGCATTTTCCAGTTCCCGCTACTCATCCCTCTACTCATTTCCATCACTGTGACTGATTCCCTGTACTTGAGCAGTGCTGATACCTGGTGAGTTTATTTATAGAAGCCACCACACTACTGTCTCTTCCTTTCGGCGTAACTGATACGAACTGAAGCGCGTTCGCTATCAGGAGTCTTAAATATGCATTTTTCTTTCTTTGTCCGGAACAATGGCAGTAGAACAAACACACTGAGTTCCAGCTGAAATTGAAATTCACACAAGGAGCAAGTTTAAATCCACTTGCTTCAATCTATTCCACTCTGTGATTTCTCCTTCGAGTTTTAAAGCCGCGTGGCTTAATCACTGCAGTCACTAATCTTAATTGCTCAGACTGGATCTCCGCCTCTGTATCACAGCGTGGATTTGTTGTACTTGGAGAATGGCATATTGTAAACTTTTGTTTGGTTTGGCAACTCGAGAAACCTTTACTGCAAGCCACGGAGCTTGTTGTGCGGTTGAAATTCAAGACTGTGGATTTGCAGCCCACGCATTATTCCACCAACCCGTACAGAAGATTGGCTCATGGAAAGGTGCGCAATAAGAATCGCGACGTTGGCACCTGGACAAGAATCTTTGAGTTGGTGCATCGAAAATCCGTATTCTTGATCTTGATGACGCTTGTGGCCTGATGTAATTTACGTTTTGAGCTTACGTCCCCTCCTATGACAACTCCTTGACGCTTGGATCCTGGTGTGTCTGCACCAAAACGGTCATGTTCTCCTCAAAACAGAGTCGTAATAGGAGAACTAAAGGATGGAGGGACTACGGTGCGAAAATGCCCCTCAAGATCACATGAAACAAGATTGATTCCGAAGAAAGTAGAAAGAGAAAGTCAAGTGATTGTTCAAGTTAAATAAGTCGAAAGTTTAGTGCGGAACTGGCGCGGATTCTGGAAACCGGAAGTAATAAAAGACAGCGAGTTTTCATGCTTCACGTCACGAAATATTGATGACGGGTTACTTTTACTTCTATAGTGGCCAAATTTCGCGGGGTTAAGTGTGGCAAGTTGAAAGCGGAATGAGAGAAAAATTTGTCACGACAACGTCTCGAGCGAGTGCTAAATGCACACTTGCTACATGGGCTAGCACAAAGAATGGTAGCGACTGAGTGAGGATGAGTTGGTCAAATGTGTATGAACTTTCTCGAACGAGATACGCGAGAGGACTGAGTGTGGGGAAGACGGAAATCGGGATAGAGTTCTCAGCCCCGGAGTAATTCTGCTGAAGGAGAACGGCGAGCAAGACTGGGTTCGTTCGAATGTGCATTGGAGGGTAAGAGCGAGGATTTTCTTGGGTAGCTAGCTTGAACAGGCGTATCTACTTTCAGCGCTGGCGGCTCACTTAGTCTTACACTCCGGTTGACGAAGAGGAGAGAGAAGGGACGTGGAAACGGTGGAAGTTGCCGTCTTTAAGGATAAAAACATTTATTAGTTTCTCTGCTCTAACTTGAGTCTCCGTAAGCAAAGTTAAGCCTGGAGAGAAAGGCGTCCATATCAGGAAATTTACGGAAGGCAAATGCAAGGTGAAAGTAACGAAGGTAAGGTTTGACACTAGGAGGGTTGTTCAGATTTTGAGAGAAAGCATACATGATATGCCTAAAAGCTTAAATGGTTTTAAGTTGTCTCGTGACAAAATTCATTGCGGCTGTGTATACCCTTCGGTCATAATGTAAAGTGTTGTTCGCATCGCTTTAATTTTCCTCCCTTGGAAAGGTACATGGGGCCAGGGAGGCGTCGTCCGTCCGGAATATGAATGAGTTGACGGAACAAAATGCTTCGGAAGATAGCATCAGGGTAAGGAAACGGATGCTGGAATGGGGCCGTGTACCACACTGGCAGGAGGAATTCTATCAACAAAATGCAATTGTCGTAATACTGGACCGCATGGGCTTGATAAATACATAGGAGACAACATTGGAAATGGTTGGACAAAAGGCGATATAACCCAGTCACTGGTGAATTCTGTAGCACAACTAGTGAACTGGAGCCTTACGCCTTCCACTCCGTTCGAAGTTAATATTAAAAATTGAGGTTTTTGGCTCACTCTAAAATATTGCGCTGCCAAGGCGTGCTCGGCAAGGCAAACAATTGAAGCGATGCTGGAAAAGCACGTATGCACATGGAGGACTGAAAGGAAATGGCTGGCATTACAACTGGTTGGAAGAAATTGAGATGGCTTTTGAAAAGTTGTTTTTCGCTCCAAAAGACGTTAATAGTTTGCAAGAAGTTGGCTAAAGGGGGAAACCCGAGCCAGAGGCTGCCTGTACCCAGCATGAATGGAATGATTAGAAATGAAAGGATTCAATTGTCAATTCTTATCAATCAATGAATGGAAAATCTTTTGAGCGGTAAACAGGAGAAAAATGGGTTTCATAACTTGGACAAATTCCTCATTGTCCAGATACTCCCTGCCAGCAACGGCTGTGAGTCTGGGTGAAAAACTAGACATGAATCACAGCATCTCTCTGGTAGTTAGTTCAAGGTCTGGAGGATTCTGGATACGGAAATCCACATTACATTGTGTCATAATGCGGTGAGAAGTGGACCTTTGGCGGTAATCGCATTATACTGATGGTGGAAAATTTCGCCAATTGAGCAAACTTTCAGAAAGTTAAGATTGTTTTTCAGTCAGGTGCACTCATTCTTGCCGGTTAATGAAGCCCAAAAAATTGAAATTGTCCCTGGCTTCGTGGCGAAAATCCAAGAAATAATCGTTATATCGATTCTTCCCACAGTCAGCTGCCAATACCGCTGCATGGCTTGTGCCCTGCACAGCAGATTTGCAGACGGTCTAATTATGGTCAGACCTTAAGTCATTTGCGGTTGATATACGGCTTGAAGTAACGATCGGGACGTTTTCACTTCCGCAACGTGTCAATAAAGAAAATGTGATGGAGCAAGTTAACGGAAATCACGGAGATTCACGAATGCTGTAAATGTGGAAATATTACCAAAGTTTTCAATGAACCAGCGACTTTCACCACGACAGATTCGGCCTTCATTGTTATAAAGAAACTTGGTTCTTTCAATGACATTTTCAACTCAAGTGCACATCTCGACCAACGAGTTTCAATGTTACACAGCATTGGTCCAGTTTGAGGAGACGAAAAAAAGCAAGGACAACTCGCTGAAAGGGCAAGGGCTACCCACAGAGAAACTTTTCGTCCGCTACATTTTCCACCCAACTGCATAGCAGTGGGATTAAAGCCATGGTCATACTCATGCCGTAATATAAATGATTAATTCAAAGTCGTGGACGAGTCATCGTTCCGGAGTGAGATTTAATGCGTGATATATTGATTTCAGGCTGGATGGTACTTGACGAACGTGATTTATGGAAGGGCCGCAATCCTGCCGAAAGGTGGGTGGTGTGGTAGGTGCACATACAAATGGTAATTTGTCCAAAGCATATGGCCAACAGAAGCAACGTAAGTACCACCCGATTAAGAGTTATGGTAGGGAGGAGTTGCGATAAAGACTTCTACGAGTTGCTCCTTGTAAGTTCATAAGTTGCAGTTTGAACCGTATTGGAAAGTTCTTGAGGTGATTTGGAATGGAAACAAAGTAAACTCTTTCATTCAGTCTATTTGGTCTGAGGGTAATTACCACTTGAAGTATCAAGGTGGAAAGGATTGCTAGGACGGGTACGTGCTTAGGAGTGATACAGTTTAGTAAGTGCTAGAGACAGCATGAGGGAGCTTGATGGTACATGTTCAAGTTTGAATGTTATTACTCAATGTTCTCAAAGGCAGGAAGGAGTTGCTGGAGACTGTACGCACCCTTAAGGTATGATGTGTCAGAATGATGTATGGATTTCGTATACGGGATATGAGCTGAGCATGGTCTCCTGGCTTTTAGGGGAATGAAAATAGGTACGAAGTCGAAATATTGCGCTACCAAAGCCTTGGCTTCGGGATTTATCCAAGCTGAATGTATGAGCTCAGCCATGTATACAATGCTGAGATACGATACGATGAAATAACTGAATCGGCAAATAGATGAATGGCATTCCGTACCTTCACTTGATCAACCTGGAGAAAGCGCACGTTCAAGAAAAGAACCAGACGTTGGTTAGCATACATACACTTTAAAATCGAGCTCCTATTGCATCCTCTCACCAGAAAAATAACAAGCCGAGCCACGCCATTCTTCTGCACTTTCTCAACCACCGCGGCGGTAGCCGAGTGTCTGGGAAAAAGCTTAAACTCTTGTGCCGATTTCATACACTAAGCACCCATACCATTTTGAAAATCATGTTGTCTGGCTCTGTTTCCGTCCGTGAGCAAAAATCTGGGATGAGATTTTCTCACAGCTTGTAAAATGTAAAAATGATTGTCACAAAGAGTCAGGACAAGAAAAACCTCTTGCTTAAGTCAACTCATGTGTGCTTCGGAGCCTTAGCCGAATTTAAAGTCTCTTCGTACAATTAATCGGTAATATTGCGTCTTTAAAGCGGCTTTTGTCGTGTAATTCATGTTACCGGCTGTTACTCTTAAGAAAATCAGATGAAGAAAATCAGGTCATCAGTCGATTGTTTTGAAACCCTATGAATCTGGTGTTTTGTGGTTTTATCGGCCTTACATTCTGACAATGAACTTAAATTCATACGACTAGATTTCTTAAATTATCGAATCAGGTTTGAATACCCTCTTTTAAGGTTTTAATGATCCAAAACACTATTATCTAGTATAGCTCGATCTGCGAGCCTCATAAAAAACTTAATTAGCAGACGTCTCACCTATTAGAGTACGATGCATGGGTAAAGTCAGTCTTTGTGCAGCAGTGTAGCTGAAGGCAGACAACTTAAAGGAATTACGTCTGGATTGAAAGGAATGAGAGTCTGGGCCTTTCAAGCCTATCTGTAGATTTTTTATGGCAAAGCCTCAAAGTGTCCGTGATTAGATTACCTGATTTCTAAGCTTAAAATCTGGGTCACGAAAATTGCTCCTTTTATACAGAAAGTGAGAGTGTAATCACAACAGCTGTATTTTCATGCTGTTCTCACTCTTGGGGGTTTCTAGTTTAACGTGTAAATGAAAATAAATTTACAAATAATTCATTCACATTCGATACTATAAATAGTATCCGACCCTAGCTCTTGCTGTGAAGCAAGAACTTTTCTTATTCATATTAGTACATGTCAATGCAGAAAGAGGAGCATTTTACAGAATACAACTTGCCAATGTGATAAATTGCGGCTAAACCATTATAGTATGTGCCGGAAGCATGGAGATGTAATGAGTTTTTGCTGTAAGAGGCGGAAGTTGGGAAAGTTTTAAAAATGAAAAAGATGTGGGAGAGGTAGGTGTTCAAGCTGGGGAAAGGATCGGTCAAAAAAGTGTGAAAGTTTGCACTTTCTTCCATTTTATTCTCAATACTCCACGTTTTTTGAAGCAACCATAGCAGATAAAAGAGGTAGAGAAGTTTTCTCTGTAAAGGTAATAGCATTTAACAACGAACTAGATGATACGCGCCTGCGACGCGCTCTAGTAGTAAGACGATCCACCGCACACCTGTTCCATTTATTCAGCTGTTATTCTCCTCCTCCTAGCATCTCTTTTGAGGATCTCTTTTGAGGATCTCTGGTGAGGATCTCTTTTTAGGATCTCTGGTGAGGATCTTTTTTGAAGATCTCTGGGTAGGATCTTTTTTTGAGGATCTCTGGTGAGGATCTTTTATGAGGAACTCCAAGGCCTCCAATTAAGGCCAAGGGACATGACTTAATTTTTTATTGTGTAAGTATTTTTCCAAGACATGTCATGTGTCCAGCCAGGCTGCGTAAGCGCCAGAGCGTCTCAAGGCAAGCGTGCGCGACCACTGAAAGATGAGCGCGCCGCGCGATGAAGAAAACTTGCTAGATGAGGCGCGCCTTCGGCGCGCTCTCATCTAGCAAGTTTTCAAAATCCTGTGGTAATCTAAAGCGGCCGCAATTTCGAAGTATTATTACCTTGACAATTATAACTTTTGTGACCGTTTCTTTCCGCGAATTATTAACGTAATGCGAAAATAATGGATGGATGGATGATAACTTTGCCGAAATGAAACAAATTCACTCGGAATTAAATGGAAGAAATGTTGGCAGTAGATAGTGTTAAAAGAATCGTCCATAACGTTAACACGTATGTGCTACGAGTAAAGCTGAATGAAGCAAACTGCTAGCTAGGCCAACCGATTAGTGAATTTTTTATGCACTTGATACTTGAACTAAGTTAAAAGCCTTTGTTTGCAATTCAGTGACTCAACGAAGGATGGAGGCAGAAGTTAAACAAACTGAGATTTAAGCGTACACTTGGGAAAAACAGTTGCATGAAGGAGGAGGAGGTAGGTTTGCAGCTTTCTCCCAGCAAAACCCTTGGAGGGTGAATCGACGGGAGGAATTTTTCCTCAGCATCAAGAGCGAAGAGGATGTGAAAGTGGTGAGAGCTTGAGCCGAACTGACTCCCTGCAAATGAAAGAGGCAAAAGGAGATGCTCAAGTGGTTAGCTGTTGCGAAATATCAAGGAGCGTACCACGTCCAAAAAGTTAGCGCAGAGGGCATGATTCAATTCCGCAGAGCAAAGTTGAGAAGGCAAAAGTGTGTAAATGAAAAGTGAACAAGATCTGATGAGAACCTTTTCTTGATTCCCGAATGGAAAGTGTTGGCACCCAAGTTTGTAAATGGATTGCGTAGCAGATTCCAAGTATATGCTGGAGTGAAAACCACCGTTTCCTTGTTCATGCTTGGCGGCAATCATTTTCTTATCTTAGTGGATGAGGTGACTACATTTTCTTCCTTACCGTGTGAAAATCCCCGTGAAGATAGCGCTCTGGCGTTACAATATGCCGTTACTTCAGCCGTGACACATGGGATTGGGGTGGAAGAATAGATGCCGTGCAAATCCCGTGGTAAAAGAGGAATAGATTAGGGGACTACTTGTGAAATTGTAGAAAGTTAATATCAGCTGCGGGAGGGAGCAATTTTTTATTACTATGGATTTTTTTCTGCTGGTGCAAAACCATCCATGTACGTAGACTGTAGAACATGCACATTCAAAGAGCTAATTGCATTACAGCAAAAGCAAATGGCTTGAAAATTCATCAAGGATCAACCACCAT
Organism: Sminthurides bifidus; assembly: GCA_009872375.1. NCBI lineage: Eukaryota > Metazoa > Arthropoda > Collembola > Symphypleona > Sminthurididae > Sminthurides > Sminthurides bifidus. Next base: position 4,271 of record VRMD01001940.1, on the reverse strand, counting down.
TGCAGAATCTGTAGATACAGCATCCATCTTCATACGCTGACTCGCTCGAGTATGCAGTAGTGTGTTATTAGAAGTTCAAAGTTATTCAAGATTGGATCGTCGTGTATAAAAAGCACTACTCTTCGCGTTGCATAACCACTATGTACGAAAACCAAAATTACATAATGCAATTTAAAAGCTTTTTCCATGTCCTAATGCGAAATGTACTGCGATCTAAGCTGCAGAAGTTAGATTGGTAAAATTGGTTGCAGAGGCTCAGAAAGAGAAAGTTACTTCATCAGCCATAGCACAAAAGTACAGGCATGAATTGAGCTCAAGCGTAGAAATTTTGACGTGCTAATTCCAAAGGTTTGAAAGGCATGAATTTCTTCTTTTTCTTCACTCTCTACAAGAAGAACAAAACTTACCGAACGAAGCCATTGTAGGTCGAATTTTCTGCACATCATAATGCATGTAATTTAGGTCATGATATTTTGCACCTCAACCTACTAAGCCTTACCATTAAACCATACGCATCATCCTTTCCTGTAGCTAAAAAATGATGAAAAATGTTGCGCGTGTTCAAAATTAAATTTCATAGTAGCACCTAATGACGAAGCCGCGAAATTGATGGGGTTCTCTTGCTCGTGCTAAAAGTGGAAACATTGAACAAAATCGGAAGACTTCGTCCATCCCCAATCAGGAGCTATAGTGCAGGTTTATGGGAACACTTTCACTCTTTGGCGAGCATCACCCGCTTTAACCAGGAGGCGTAAACCAAATCACGTTTTGATCAACATTTCAGACAATAAAGTGGTGGAGGGTAATGGGCCGTGGCTAATGGCGGCTTCTTTGGTGGACACTTTCAAAGAAGTGGTAAATAAAGGAAATGAATGAGTAGGTGAAAGCAGATGCCAAAAAGCAAAGTTTGGAATTCCAGCGTAGCAAACAGAGTCTTGAGAAGGCAAAGGTAAAAAAGACGCTTTTTTCGCCATATTACATGTTCAGGGCCCAACCAGTCTTTTGCAAGCACTGTCAACGAGACTCAACATACTTTATACTTAATACGGACCAGGCTCAAGGTTGTGAGGTAGAGACTCGATAGTTTGCATAGGCTATTTGGAGAATAAATCTGAGACCCGACCTCTCGTATTTGCTGCAAAGTGTTCATAGCCTTTGGCCACGGAAAGAAGTGAGAGGTTAGCCGACTGTCATCAGCTTTCTTGCCGTTACATCTCCATTGTGAGTAAAGGTAGGCCAGTGTGGAAGGGCAAGATGTTAACAATATTCTATCATGGTGGAGGTTTCTGTGGCATCTAAAAGTCAGAAAACTTGTAATTTCATCCACATTGCTAAGATATGCTTGCCCAGCACAATCACGCTATGAGGCGACAGCTTCGTTATCGACAAAATGCACTGGTTTTTTCAGAATTGAGTACAAAGTTCCTCTTAAGGACACCAACTCTAAGTGCTGTTATGCTGACAACCAGCTACGTATCAAGGTTTGGTCCTTACTATGATGAGAGAAAGCAGTACGTACTGTAGGCAGGCTGAGAAAAGTTGATGAAAAATACTTTTGCATGTCATGTACAGCACACAAGCTTATCCGAAAAAGACGCATCTTCTTTACTTTCGGAGCAACAAACCCCTGATGCATATAAGCACTCGCTTTCAGGGTCAATATGTTCGGACATGGTGTTGCTCTCCAGCAATTTCAAATTGTGTTCACAACTTTTTGCCAGTTGAGGAAGAACGTGCTTAGCAGGACAAACGCGGGGGCAGAAGATTTGCCGGGAAAAATTCGCATTTTGGATGAGGTACCCCTGTGAGTTTGTAAGAAGCCCATTGGAGAAAGTTCCACCCTTCACTTAATTCATCCGTTAAACCAAAGATTTATGGCTCGGCGCACGACCAAGTTGATCGTGGTGCGATACAAGCAAGATCAAAACCGCCTTCGAAGAATAGCATTACCGCCAGCTTGAAAGGCTTCCAGATGATTAAATGAAGAAATTTTATTTCCGGCTTAAATCAGATGACACAACGAGGACACTTATGCAGTCAGTCTACATTATTTAAACTTTGTCAGTAACTCACGATCTGAATAAGTACGTAATCCGCATGCACCACTCCTTCCTGGAAATCTACCCACTTCATGAATGTCTTAAAGACTGTAAATTCCATTTCTCCAGAGACATCTCAGCTGGGCTTTGGAGGAGGCAGTTCCGAGAAAGTCCAAACCCGGTCCGCTACTTGACGTCTTGTAAATTTCGCCTAGGATATTTGTCACTTACCGTTCATCCCTCACTGCACTCATTCTGAGGGAAACAAACAGGAATGAAAGTTTCAAAGTTACCGTAATATATCTGGTTGTCCTTACTGATGCAATGAGGAGGATGCAAGAGGAATAGAATCTACAGCTAATGGCTCAACCCCCTTACTTGTTTCACTAATCAACTCCAAGATTGTGATGGTGAAAGTTGTGGTGTTTTCTCCGAGGAAGAGTGTCAAAATTCTAAGTAGCAAGTTTGCTCAGCCGGGCGGTAGCTGTGTATTTAATTACGTGTGTTGCACTAGGTAAAAGTTTAGTTATAGATGATTGATTCAAAATTGTTTGCCTCAACTCTTTCATCAGCAGACATCACGTAGTGGTATAAAATTATCGCCAAGCTCTCCTTCCCTAACCTAACTTTTAGTTTAGTCAGCAATTCACCGTCGTGGTGGCTTATAACGTGCATCAAGGGGCAAATAGTACTCAAGTCATGTTACTTTTCCATGGCATTTCCCTCCACTCCTATCCTTCAGTTCTTTCCGATGGATCAAAGTCTTGCACGCTGTAACTCATTAGATAAATGAGGCCAAAAGCTGCCCTGCCATGCTCCTGAAAGGCTGAAAGGAGTAGGAATTGGCTCTTTCACTATGTCAAGTAATGAGCAGAGGGAATAAGAGGCAAATAAAATATGAGAAGACTTGTTAATTATTTGTTGATTAGTGCCCGGTCAAGATCGGAGGAAGCGCGGCGAAGCTAATCGACCTGAGCATGTGCCCTAAAGCCGAACCACTAAATTATCGTCCCGATGAGAGACCTTTATGGAGCGCCTGGAGTAGAAAACAATAGTATTTCACGCCGTTTTCCTACTGATAAATTATGGAAGGAGAGCGGTCGTTACATGCATGTAAAGATGCGAAGGTCGCGCTTCTATTGCCCGAAGGCCTTGAGAAATATCCAAGGATATAAATAAGTTTGCCTACTGCCTTTATCCAATTATACCTGTTATTTCAGTAAGCACGTGAGTTGGCGTTTATGTGCGCACGTACCTGTCACAGGAAGGAGGAAATTCTTACTGGAGAGTAAACGTAAATATACAATTCCTTGACACAAAGATTGCCCAAGTGGAAATGTATACCCAAATTGGCATGTTTGCGAAAGCGAAACCTGGAGCGCAATTAAATTCATTGGTGTATACCATTGGGCAGAAGAGAAGGCAGCAAAAGTATTCCAGTGGGTTCGTAATTTGGAACGCTGACAAGTGAGTAGAATGAGTTCACACCACCCTTTGCTTTGTATAGAGCAGTCTACAAATCATTTTGCAAAACCACCAAACATGCATATGTCTTTAACGAAAAATATTGATGATGGTAAGCATGACTAAAAATTGCTGTAATGTAATTGCTTGTCTTCTGAGCATAAGAGTGGAAAACCAAGGAGGAGGATTCATCAGGTCCAAAAGTTAATTAGGGTTAACTGCCTCGTGGAGATATTCCCATCGCTCGGTCACATAATTATTTAATGATAATACTCAAACGGACTGAACCTCCTTTCTGTGCCAGCACCAAGCCCATTTTGGCTCCTCACCTCTTTCATCTTAATCCGATTGCCAAAGTACGTACACGTTTTGATTTATTAGCAGATCATCAGGTATGAAACTTCGTTGCCATGCTCATGCCCATGTTCATTCTTCGATTAGATTTTCCCGCATGTACACTGGTTTATTATCTCCGGGCAAGATAAGTGCCATATTTCAGGAACACAGTTAAAAATGTTACACAACGTCATCAAAGATAATTTCATCTCCAACGACTCTTGCATTCACATTAATTTAGCCTAATGTTAATCTCAAAAGTTCTACATGAATACCTGTTTCGGGTTGAGCAGTATTTTCAGCACTACAACTGTGTACTCGAGGAAGTTCTGCCATCAAAGTTCCTTCAGTATGTCGAAATTATTCACCATGATAAAGTATTTCGTCATTAAGTAGAAACTTAAAAGTTTTAACTCATAACCTGCAGTTTCA
>VRMD01001939.1:0-14905 GCA_009872375.1 Sminthurides bifidus | reverse complement strand
AGTGTTTTACCTGTTTGTCTCACGTTTTTGTTTTTCATATCTTCTGCACCGGAGTCAGTAAACAAGCTTTTCAGCACGTTCACTTTCCCCTTCTTTCCTTTCCTGCAATCTCGCTTCTTTATCCTTCGGTACTTATTCGCAGGGCTGACCGAACTTTCCTTTTCGACCACCATGATTGCCTTGGCTCTTTCCTGGTCCAGAGCGTTCTTTGTCAAGTCTTCGTAGGGACTTAAATCTAAGTTGTCGAAATCATCCAAAGCTGATGGAAGATCAGACAGGTAGTTGAATATTTCCGCTGAGTTTTTCAGGTCACATAATTCTTGGGCTGAAACAGAGAACATTTCATCCATTTAAGCTCTTAGATCTTCAACTTGGATTATACTTCATCTAACGATTGCAATGAATCTAACAGACCTTTGGCCAACAACGAATTTTAGATAAAATGAATTCCACTCGACCATACCTTTAAGCTTAATTAACGCGAGCATAACTTTAAAAATGATGACATCCCCTTCGGCAAAAAATAGGTCCCAAATACGGAGCAAAATCTTCACGTGAACCACGGAGGCAAACAGAGTCAGAAACCAGGTGAAGACTATTAAACCCAGCTCAGTGTCATGTTCCTTCAGCAGTGCATACACCTGAGGATGATGGGTCGAGACAAGGTTTGTGAGTACGAGAGAATCTGCTCGGATGCCACCGAAATCTGAGGTGAAGTAACATGGAGGTAGAATGTCTTCGATGATGCTTGTCATTAGCCAAAAGGTGTCTTCTTCCTCCAAGAAGAGGAGCAAATGAGCTGCCACGGTTCCAATGCCTTGACAGTACCCCACATCCGGATACAACCAAGCCAACGCCCGGAGGATTCGTCGAAGACGGGGTATACCAGGCGAATCTAGTTTAGAGAAGCAGCCGTTTCCTGGTAAAATCCTCGTTAAATCCTTTTCGATATGTTTTGCGAAGGAAAAGTATTCGTTCACTGTCGATTCCTTCACGACTTTCCAATAAGGCAGCTCTGCCGGTGTGCTTTTTTTCTCCAGGGCTCCCGTTAATCTGAGCCAGATTTGGGGTCTGAGAGAGTGTGGAATGCCGCCATTTTGCAACATCATATCCCTACAACTTTTGTGTAACTGGAATACGGGCAGGGATGGAGTCCCATGAGAGTTCTTGGACCTCCTCTCGACTGTGAGAAAACTCTAGGTAAGCTAACCATTTTAATCTGAAATTAAACATTAAAGTCAATACTTTTAACAAGTCCATTCAAATAGTCATGATGTAGTGGTGGGACTCAAGAGACTGGGGATGAAGTTTTCAAAACTCCGTGTTCACCTCAAAGTATGATCCTCTGTAAAAGGAATGCTCAATAATTTACTTGAACTTTGCTCAGGTCCATCTTCCTCATCGATACGGAAGCCAAGCTCATCAAAGTTGTTTTCATCATGTTCTTCCCCATTGGTAATATCAGGTGGCCACATGGACGGGGTCACGGCACTGAAAGGTACTCCTGGTTTTGGGCTCAAGATGTGAGGGCACAGCCCAGTCTTCTCCATTGGCTCGAACACCTGGTCATCTGACTCGGAGACGTTGTTGTCATCGCACTCTTGGCTATCACAAGCTGATTCCACGAGTGCAAATTTCTGCAAAGAGCACAAGCCACTCTGTTTCAAGCATCCCATACAGGATGTGTCGGCCACCATATGGCAGCAGATACCGTAGGGTGACGAATTCGCCACCCCGGTCGAAGGTTCAGGACCAGTGTCATATCGGTAATTCGTCAGGGAAGATGCTGTTCCTGCGGCTGTCAAGCTTTTCATGGATGATATTCACGGTGGGAAAACTGATCTGTCCATGTTTACGACGTGGCTTCACTATGTGAGACCGTTTTACTACTGCTGCTACTATATGAGGCATTGGTGGTTCGAAAAATGTCAGAATGTCAAAAACCACAATGTAGGAGAAGGACACTGGAACTAATTTAAGCTTTTAGGGGAAGCTTGTTTTCTACACACTTCTATCACTTGCATTCACTAGTAAGAATCTATTCATTTCAAGCTATAACTGTATAGGCTTGGCGTTTTAGCCTAGTCCTTCAAAATCAACTTAAACGTTGACACTCTGCTTGGCATCTGACCTTAAACGTACAAAGTCTCGAACTACGAATAGAAGTTAGCTGACTAACTAACTACTTCTTTTCTGCACATTTCCTACACGACAACACCAGCTTATTACAGTGGTCAAACCGGCTTCACGAATAGCATGAACAGTGTTTGGAAGTCAGCTTTTAACTGGCAATGACACTTCCCTTCCCCGCATAAAAGTAGTACACACACACACACACACATACCCCTGTCACCTTGCAGCTGCTGAACATCTGTGTAATTAAATGCTTTCATCTACTGGATAAACCGTGGGAGGACAAACCCAGCTATGAGAGAGCTTATGCATAATGTAAATGTTAGAGAGTACGAGATAATAGAGGCAATATTGCTCTTTGTAAAACGTTAGCAAAGATCGCTGCCTTTGAATTGTGCTCAAGTGCTCTGAAGGTACGTAACTACATTGAAATAAACCTGTAACTAGCTATCGGACAAGTACAAAGTATGGGTGAGTCAGCCTTAAATATTGACACAGTTTGAAATTGTGACTGACTGAGGTCAGTTAGACGTTGTACGTGCCTCGGAAGGTAAAAGGGGTAGGACAACGAGTGTAAAACTTCCGAACATTGTATCTTTCTAACGTTCTGACTACTGACAGCATGATGATAAGCACGGAATTTGAGTATCAGACTACGAAAAAATAACAATTGTCTGAAAATTTTCACTTACATATCCAGTTCGGGTTCCAACATAGCCTCTTCGATCTTGAGCATATGGGATGCCACCGAATAAGGATTTGGCGTATTCCATTTCTCACTTGATGTCAAACTGTAGTACAGTATATTTGTGCGGAGGAAGCACTAAGTTAGAGATGTGGTGAAAGCATGGACGAAAGGAGAACTTTCCCAGCTTTGCAATGCAATTTAGTCAGGGCAACAAAATCTTGCTTTCATTGAATATTCGTTATGCATGACATTTCTGAAGTTCAGCAATGTAAATCTAGGGGCTGCACCATTGTTTTGTGTTGGGTTTGAGTAAAAGCAATATAGCACTTTCTCCGCACCTTTGCTTGAAGTGAAAGTCCTCGAGTGAGAACTTTTTCAACCAAGTCTGATGAAGGAACTTTCACCTTTAGAGAGCCATTTACGAGCTGGTCTGATGCTTTTTCAAAACTATTGTCTCTTGGTTAGTGAATTCTAGATGCTCTTTGATGTCATGGTCCGCTCGACTGCAGTAGCTTTGGAAATCACTGTTTTCAAAAATGTTGGCGTGCTATCTGTCAAGCGAAATGTTTGGCACGTTCTAGACTAGGGCAGACGGCAGACTCTATGAGGAGGACTTGAATACATAGGAAGGTATTTGGTACTACTGTTGAACCAATAGTTGGGATGGTAAACACCGATTGTCTAATTATTTGTCCCACAACCCGTTTTTTTTTGCTAGAAATCGATGAAAGATAACGATCTTAGCTATAGTATCGCACGCAATTTACAATCAGTTAACCCATGCCAGGCAACCAACTGGAAATGACGCTTGAAAAATTCATATTTAGGAACCTAAACAAACTTCACAGCCAAGAAAAAGCTGAATTGGCCATACACTGGAGTCTTCCATATGGAAATGAGATTTTTCCAGCTTTTGTTTAAGTGAGCATGAGCAACTTTCTGAAGCAATACAAGGAATTTCTCCAAAGCTTTCCTCCTACGCGCTCCAGTATTCCAGGCCGGAAGTCGGGCCCGAGTGAAGGCGAGATCTCCCGATTTTGGCACGGAGGTAAGCGTTAGTTTGAATGTTGAATGTCAATATTTAATACATGCTCTTCAAACGATCGCCCTGTAGTACGAAAAGTGTAGTCATTTTCGAATTTGAAGTTTCTGAAGAAGGGTGTTCTTACAGCAAGTCGTCACTTAAGATGCACCAACTTTTCGAACCCTGTTATCAGTTTAAGTACATGCTCCTAATTTTAAGAGTAAACACATTGAAAATTAATAATAACTGTCATTCATTAGGTGGATACTTGAAACAACCCACACATAAATTGCATTTAATATTTAATCGCGACTACAACATGTAGAGAACCAAAAGTTGACCATTCCATAATTTCGTTTCAAGTATGTACGCTTGTGAATAATAAGAGGAGATCAGAGGAAGCGACTGTCTTAACGCTCATGCTTGAGCCGTTCTGTGTTGTTTGCTGCCAACTAAGCCTCTTTCTGTATACCCAGCAGTAGCACATTTTCTCCTGGCCTAAAATGTTATGTTAAATAGTTTTGTTAGACCACGTGTGTAAACTAACATTTAAGTTTAATTTATTTGGACCATTCCGCATCATTTTTTGTATTAACAATAGATCACATAGTTAGGCAAGACTCTTAAGAACTTTTAGCAAATCCCCATGCGAACTTTTCGCAAGGAGCCGATCAGTTGTTGCTGGAACTTTGACTAGTAATGGCTATTAAGAGTAGCAATTAGTGTTGAGTGCTGGGTTTGTAGAATTAAGAGGAGATGAAACCAAACATCGGTGCCGCAATGAGTTTTAGCCGCAGATGTAGTATAGTCTGTTCGTGGCGAAGCAGATTAGAACCTAGTCGTTTGTACAACTATGAAGCCTTCCAAAGAAGTCAACGAAGTTACAGCACAAGATTTGCTTATCCCGAGGGCATGAAGCCGTATGAAGAGGACTATTCGGACAGTCCGGAATATCCAGAAATCAACGCTGAACAGCGTCACTGGCTAACTCCTCACAAGAAGTGGTTTCAGAAACATACGGAATTTGCTAATGCTTTGCGTAATTGTGGAACGGTAGAAGAGAAGCTAGTACAATGGAATGCGCCTAGGTAAATTTATAGACGGACGATAATTCTTGAATTGTAACCATTATATTTTTTAATGCGATTTGCCATCAAGAGACTTAAAGGTCATTGTTGTTACAGATACTACGGTTGGTTTTCTAACGACATGAATGAGGACACATTTGTGTACAATTGTACCCCGTTCTATCAGTATGTGACCCGGACTCATTTCATGCCAAGGAACGAACTGCCTGAGCGATATTCGCAGCCAGACATAGCTGAGAAAATTAAACCCTTATCTGAGTTACTTAAAACACCTCTTGAAGAAGTTCTGCAAGTGGAGCTAGGCAAAATTAGGTAATTTTATTCTGCTAAACAATCATGCTGTCTGATTTTCAGCATACGAAGCAAAATTGGGCATGTCTTTGGTTGCAAAATGAATCAAACCTCTAAAAACATAATTGGTATGGTCTCTTGATGCAGGAGAAAGATAGATAGAAACGACGAAATCAGCGAGGAGAAGCGAGCTTTTGAATATGCCAATAACATTGTGTACCAAGTGAACAGAGTCATTCTATCCGTCTTGAGCAATGATGTACCGCATTTGAAGGATCTCCAGGTATGATATTTTCATGTTTTGAGGGCGTTGATACAGATAATAAAGATTGATAACAGCATAATATGGATTCTGAGACAGTATTACCCTATTTGTTTTCTTTCAGATTGATCATAGACCGAAGCTCGAAGCTTTCTGGAGCTGTGGCGGAATGGAACCTCCACCTAAAATCAAACGAAGGAGGAGGAAGGCTGTTGAGCTTGAGAAGAAATATGGCTTGAAGCGTTTGGAAGAAGAATCCGATCCTGTTGAAAAGTTTGTGAATTTCCATAATTGTATCTATTGCGAAGATCTGCAGTCTTAAAATATTTGGAAAAAATTTCAAATGGGGGTTTTGAACATCGTTACAGTAATTTCCAGTACAGGGGTTCGTCCATGCTCCAGCTTCGTAGTGTAAATCCGATTGCCAATTACGCTGACCGGGGATCAACAGTTTGCTTACTTAGTGAACAGATACCGGAGAGAATGCGACAAAGACACACACACTATGGTATTAGAAGTCAGCTAAGGTCTGCTACGATATTGCCAGGTATGAAAAATGCAAGGCAGTCCTTAAAAATTGCTTCTGCCTAGTATCCTTTTATAACTTCTTTGCGAAAGTGGACGTTTAATTTTGCTTTAGGTCACTGGCCAGGAGATGCGCAGCGTTCGTCTCTCCTATCTTTCCATTCTCAACATCATTTGGTGAGACGAATGGGCAATAAACTTTACGAGGAGGATAATGAGTCAGCGTTGGACTCTCAAGCTGCGTTATCTTCGTTTTCGCGCATGCTCGCTCAAGCATACTCTTATGGTAACGGTTTTTATAATTTAATATTAGCAATAAAAACTATGCTGTTCAGCTATTTTGTAGTATGTGTCTTCTATGACATTATTGATGGAACGTGGTATGGTAGGTTTTGACCAGTTCACTGATTTGGACTACCCATTTTCTACTCAATGCATCTCAACGGATGGAAAAAACTGGGCATTCTATGCCTACCAACTAAATACCATTGGGTTGGGCAGTAAGTTGTTATTTATTCAAAAACCTGATGGGTTGATTCTGAGCATCCTTGTTCAAGGTTATTTCAGTTATTTGTAAAAGCAAACGGTTTTCTTATTCAATTGTCCATGATTTCAGAATATGAATATCAGAAGAACAAATTGCAGAATATCTGCTGGCGAACCGACAATATGCCAATTCTGGACGACCAGGGCAACCTCAATGAAAGTGTACTTGAGCATTTAATTAAGTTTTACGTAAATCCTCCCACTCCTATTAATATCACCGAAGGGAGAAAATATCACACCTTACCTGGCGGAGCAGAGATTGAATGACGTTGAAGAAGATTACAGACGTAAAAAGACTTACCGCAATCTTTACGATATGTACACCCATAAATACATGCAACCTGGCGGAAAGCAAGAATATCCTGAAATCTATGATTGGGAGAAAATTTTCAAGGTCTGTTTAAATGAGAGCTTCTTAATCTCTTCTCCTCACTTATTTTATTCATTCGTCTAAAATCGTTTTTGTTGATTCTACTTTTCATCACTTCTTCTTCTCTTGTAGATTTACTTCAACGCGCGACCCTTCGATGCTAGACGTCGGTTTTTCGAATTTCCATATGGGTTTGAAGGCTTTAAACCATATGATAAGCCATGGGTAATGAAGGAGCCCGACTCCATGCCGAAGGCTCTGTTTAGATACCGAAGGATACTGCGAGAGGAGCAAGAGGTGAAGGCAGTCGAAAAGGCAAAACTTTGCTGAAAAACGCAAATTTATCAAAGACGAAAATGCTACTGATAGTGATGATGAAAACAACTAGATTTTACATCAGAAACAATTGGTCGGAACGCCTAGGTCACACTTGTCTACAAATCAAGCTTGAATGGTAATAAAAGATAGAAGATTTGTTTATAAGTAATGAGTTCCCCGCTTTAGTATTTAGCATATTATCTTTTTCTGTGTGTTCGGTCTCACTTTGGGCTACCTAAGCCCATGCTTAGCTCAATTTAATACGGAAATGTTGAAAATTCTACCTGCTTGTCCCTGCTCATTACTCCCAATGAGTATGAGTGTACAATCCTTCTTCTTAGCCACTCCTTCTCGCTGTAAATGGGAGGCCAAACTGGCTTCAATGAAGACTTCTGGCTATTTTCTGGTTAGTACCAGTAAGACTTCAGTTTTGATGCAAAGTATTTATGAATCACTGATTGAGGGATTGAAATTTATACGAAAAGACTTTCAAGCAGGTTCATTTTGAGCTATCAGTCTAGAACAGTGATTCCAGCATCAGTATCTTCATTCTTATTCAATATCAATGGAGAAAAAGTTTATTTTCTTTCTTCTTGTACTACACGTACATGGATTTAGTCCTGTGTCAGGCTCATCTTCTAGTATCAGCAGCAGGCTCAATGTTATTTGGACAGGTATCAGAAATCTAGCATGCCATTCAAGGCCAGTACTAGAAAAATCGCGGCAAAAAAGGTCGTTGCCACTGAACAGAGGAAATGCAAAAGAACTTTTCCGCTACTTGTATCCACTGGCGGATGAAACAAACGTGCAACAGCTTTGTGGAACCTCCCAGCGGTCCAGAAGATTCAAGTCGGGCTTTCTTCAGCTCTCCACCTTCAAAGTTCGTATCATCATGGTTGGAAGATGTGCTTGAATTTGCGGCATCTGAATGTAAACCGACCCCAAGAAAACGATATCGAAAGGCAAAGAGCCATGTTCGATACCAAGGTAATACTCTGAGAAGTGTCTTGTGATCCTCCATTACTTTTAACCTGCCTGCAATTTATAATTTTTGTTTAGTTTTTTTTTTAAAATGGACTGTCACACCACTTTTTCACTTCATTTCTAACGTACTTTAGGCACTCCAGAGGCAAACAATACAGGCCCTCAATACCTATCCAGCTGGCATTCTTACATAAGATCTCCAGGCCCATGGAAAGCACCTTTGGCAGCCACAGCTTTGGATAAGCGTTCAGGATATGGAGACAGTAATGCATCATTTCCGATCTACGTATCCAACGGAAGTGAGCCTGTGAAATCCCCTGCAGACGAAATGGTAGATGATGATGAAAATGACCAAGACGATCACGACTATGAAGAAGATGACATAGAAGAGGACGAAGACGACGACTATGACAGTACTACTAGTACGACGGAAACATCCACTACTACCGAATCCACGACAACCACGACAACAGCATCTACTACAACTCCGAACCCGGGTGACCCTCACTTTGCTTCTTATGGTGGTGACATAGAATATGTACTTCCAATATCTGTCTTTTAACGTTCCATTTGACGGACAGATTACATGTGTTGGGTTTCACGGTTTTGATGGTATTTACAACACTTACTAAATGCAGATGGGCATTGAACTCTAAAATGGGAGTTATCATTTCCATCGAAGGAATAGATTATGTTCTAAACTTAGGACTTCCTAATGACATGACTTGACTCATTACATTACGAATACAGGATTTGACACCTTGTATTGTACACTGCTGAGGTGATAGCCGTAACAACTTCTGAGGTCAAAAAACTAAATAAACCCAAGTCATGTTCTACACCACATACATTTTTTGTATCATTCCAGTCCCGAAGGTAGAAAATCTCTAATTCGTTTCTGTTCTTAGAGTTTTACTTATGCGCAGTACTTTCAATTTCTCTCTACTCTTTTGCCCAGAAGTCGAATCCTGCCCTCGTACATTGGCTCATTAAGCTGAAGTCATCCAGGCGTCCTTCCAATGCTTCGATTAAGGTTTTACCATGTAGCATGTCAAAATGTCCAAAACTTTGATTGTTAGGTGCGAATGGCCATGTAAAAAGTGCATTCGGGGTCATGATTGTGTTAGTTTCCCCAACCTATTCCACATCATCAGCAACGATCAAGGCTATCGGGTGCATCAAGTGTCTACCTCACAACTCTCCTGCATTCATAAAAATTCGTTCATTTTGATTTCAGTTGGAAGCAAGTAACGAGAAATTTCACCTGTTTAACAGTTCTTCAGAGTTTCTCATATCTTCCCCCAGCTACAATGAAACAAATAGTAGTTGCCATAGCAACTATCGTATTTGTCCTAGCATCAGTCGGAAGCGAAAGCACAGAAAATGGCAGCAACACTTTCTACCAAGACAGAATTCTCATTCCTATCCTTCGCTGAAGAGGCGCTCAGCACCCTGTGGATGGCAAGTTGCAAGGCTTCAAAGGCTCTCACACGAAGCAAACGAAGCACATCCTTGGTAGAATGGGAAGTGCCGGAGGAAACTGATCAACTCTTTGATTATTTGTACCCTTCCTTTGGCCTGGATCACAAAGACCTGATTGCCGACACGCTGACAGAAAGTGGGAGATCTGCCGGAAAATCTGGGGAAGCGCCGGGCATTTTCGCACTTTCATCCTGGATGGACGACGCCATAGATTTGTGGACCTCCGAGTGCATGAGCTCAGCTGCCAAAAAAGGTTGGTGTAGTACAAATAAACACTGTCCAATGACTCAATGCATTGTCCAAGTTACCCCGAAATCTAAAAGTAGGCTGTAGTGCGTGCCGTCCGCCCTTTTTTTGCCAAAACGAGTGGGAACTTCATAGGCTGAACTGTGCTGACGTTTGAGAAACTGCGCTCATCCTTCTTCCCTTTTGCACATAAGCGAATTACCACATGTTTCCATTTTCCGTACAATAAGGGCTAAACAGTCAGTCTTTCTTTTGTTTGTTGTTTTACAGAAGTAGATGCTGTTCATAACACCCTGAAGAATGTAACGCGAGCCGCCGGCATATTGGACTGGTTCAACAGCACTGGTGCTCTTCACAAGAAGGAAAACCAGAATTTCTTCGTGTCTTATGGTGGCGATATTGAATACTTCTTTCCCGTCTGGGGTTTTGGAATCCCGTTCGACGGTAGAAATTACATTTCTCGGATTCCACGGCTTTCAAGGCCTCTTTCCACACAAGAAGTAGTGCTCAAGAAAGCTGTTATTTCCACTTGTTCGCATGTTCCTACACCTACCACGCGTCGCGGTCTCCGAACTTTAGTAACCGAGGCTTCAGTGGCAAAAGCATAGGAAATAAGGCTTTGTTTCTATACTTTGCATCTTTGACCGGAATGTTGTACAAAATGAACTTTGACCCACTTCATTTCCTTCCGCAATAAATAAACTCAAGACTTGAGCTTCATCAGATTCTGAGAATTCTTCGTGGCATGCTTAACTTCTTAACCTTTACAACTTCAAAATTAAAGGATAAATCCTGGTGTATAGCTCAAGCCAAAAGTTCAGCTCTGCCCCAAGGCTAAACTTTTTACCTTACATTGGTTCTTTAATGTACCACGAAATTAAAAGAGTGTTGGAGGCAAAGAGGCAACTATCATTTGCTCAAGTCATTCCCCCTCCCCCCAGTAATCCTACCTTGCTCACAGATCATTGACTTCATTAACTCCATTTACTTTCACCTGAATGTAACAGCTAACTTTTCCAACCCCAAGCAGATGAATAGTCTCACGTTAGAGTTCCGAGTTACATGAATTTGTACGTCCTCTTGTAACTATCAGTTCGATGGCTGATTTCCACCTCACATCACAACGGTTTATCCAGAGCCATGTCCAAAGCAATGATTCGTAAAACACTCATCGTGTGTTTGTACCTCGCCATTACAAGTTCCTTACCCGGTAGTGAGGCAAGCGTAACTTCCATTATGAAAGCCGGGTGGAAAAAGTTGTGGCAATTTTCCTGTGCTTATTCGTCCGTGTTACCCCGTTCGAAGAGATCGTTACTGGTTGAAATTCCTATCAAACTTGAGCGATGCAAACTCAATGTTTGCATACTTGTACCCATCGGCTAACAAGACCCGAGAGACTTTGCAACTGGATGCAAGTGGAAGGTCCTTAGGAGAGGATCGCTCCTTTACTTCCTGGGTCGATCATATGGTTCAGGTTTGGCAATCTGAATGTATCAGACAACAGAGACCGGAAGCTCGAGACGATGAAGGTGAGCTTTGACTTTAATTTTGAGTTGTGAATTAATTAATTTGGTTTTCTGAATACGAGACAACAATTCCAGCGACTCATCAAGGGTTATTTCAATTGTTAATCGGAAGAATGGTTTGCAAAACCTCTTCATTCCCATGAACTAAATTCAATCTATGTTGTTACATCCTAGAAGCTCCTGCCACACCGGAAACACCTGATGCTCCCAACTCCAGTGACTTCCTGTCTGTCGGAAACGTGCGACTCATCAAAGGTTATTTCAATTGTTAATCGGAAGAATGGTTTGCAAGACCTCTTCATTCCCATGAACTAAATTCAATCTATGTTGTTACATCCTAGAAGCTCCTGCCACACCGGAAACACCTGATGCTCCCAACTCCAGTGACTTCCTGTCTGTCGGAAACGCAACTACGTCAGAAAATCCGGCAGAACCAGGCCTGACTTCCGCACCGAATGAAACTTTTACAGTATTCAAGGAAGGGGCTGACCCATTACGAGAACCCGGACCGATTCCCGCTTTGAGTATAACCATACCCTGAGAAATATTTCAATTCAACCATTCACGAGAACCGGACCCCTGCAGGGAACAATACTGGTGCCAAAGACGAGCGGACAGGTGCGATAGCTCAGGCCATTCAAGCATCACAACCTCCGTTAAAGCAAAAGAACGTGAATGCATTCTTCTCTGTTTACGGTGGTGACATTGAGTACTTTTACCCCCTGATCTCATTCGGCATTCCGTTCGATGGGGAGATAACCCTTATTGGTTTCCATGGTTTCAAGGGGTTGTTCCCTTACAAGTGAAGTTGTCATGGTTACGTTCTTGTGTGCATAGTGTCCTTTAGTACATTAGATAGCTTCTAATGTTAATGCTAATGCAACTCATAGTCATAGCAGATCTGTAGAACAAGAAAGGGGGAGGGGTTACGACTACATTCTTAAAGCAAGTTATCGACCCTGTTCTAAAAGTAAGTATAAGAATTGAATAACCATCCCTCCCTAATGAATTTCCTCTTAGCAGACTTGTCAATCATGTCTTGGGTGTGTATTTTAGGAATTATTAATAAATGCATTCACTAATGAGCCTTTCACCCGGAACGGTGTGTGATTTCTCTCCATCCACCATCCAAGTGCCTTTTTCCACTCGAGCTCTTTCAGTAATTGATCACTCGAAGCCCGGCTTGCACTACGGCCTACTTCCATTAACTTGGTTAGTTTCTGCCATCATCATGTTTCCTAAAACTTTTACCGGAGTAGTCACCTTGTTCCTCGCTCTCGTGCACACTTGCAGTTCGGAGAAGTTTGCGTCTCAAAAGTCAGTTTCCACATGGTCAAAAGTGTGGTCAATAGCGTGTGAATTTTCTTACTTAACGAGTCCCGTGTCCCGAAGCGCTCGTTCACTAGAGCCTCTTCCAAACCAAGAGGATGCTCAAGCCCTGTTCCGCTACTTGTTTCCGCTCGTCCGCATTCCCGGAGCTGCAGATGCAGAACAAGATGCTCATTTCCACTCTCGGTCGCAGTCAACGTTTTCCTGGACGGAAGAAATAGGAGCCATCATTTGGGACGAGTGCAGGAGACGGAAGCTGGAATCGTCTGCTGGAAGAGGCCCGGGAGCAACCCCGTCCTCCAATAGGGCAAAGCGTAAGCTCAAGCTGGAGGATAACAAGATGCCAGGGAGAAAAAAGAGGAGCAGCATTTCTACTCAAGGTAATTTAATTAAGTTAATTGCTCTAAAATTACCATCAACTCTCGCTCCCATCGTCAAACATTGGAGGACGAGTTTAATTTTCTAGATGAATTTTAAGAAAATCTCCGTGTGCAGGTTTCATTTACTGAGATTTCCAGCAGAGAGTCTCGACTCTCGACATTACTAGTTCCTTAAATGCTACTGGTTAGTACTACTGCACGAGCTGGAATCAAGAACAAACTGTCTGTTTTACGGTAAAAAAACTCGCAATCCTTTTTATTCCCAGGTTACCACGGCTCTTCAACGAACGTCAGAACGGAATTTTATTCTCAATCGAGTGTTTACCCGGATTACCGTCGTTCGTATTCACCACCAGCTCCTTTGACTAGTACTGGAGGATTTCCCATGGTTAACCAAACATATTATTTTTCACAAGAGAACCCTCAGCAGCCCATTGAAGAGCTTGAAGATGACGATGTGGTCGTGGAGGATGATCAAGACGACAAGGATGATGAGTTAGACAATGATGAGGAGGAAGCAGAAGATGAAGATGAAGACGATGAGGATGAGGAACCTACGACTTCTACCACCGCACCTTCCACCAGTACGGAAACCACCACCGTTGCCATGGATACCACAACGCCAATTGATCAAGGAGATACTCATTTCCCATCCTATGGAGGAGACGTGGAGTACTTTTTCCCCCTGATATCTTTTGGAATCCCATTCGATGGCCAAATAACTGTTTTGAATTTCCATGGATTCGATGGGTTTGGAACTTATAAAAAGTAGTTTGTTTATAGTAGGTGGGTGGTATTAGTGCCATGTTCAGATTCAGAGTCACATCCTTTCTAGGATTCTAGGCTGAGTATTGAACCTGATGTTGTTTGGGTGAGAGGGTTTGCAATGCAATGATGCCATAAAACTTACACCTCCTCAAATTTCTGTGTTTGTTGTTTTAGGAATTTCATTTTGTGGGTGATATTCGCCATTTCGCAAAATCGCCCACTCACATACTTCCCCTATGACATAAAACAGGTTCATAGGATTTCCTCTTTATGCATTCTTAACTTTTGATTGGAAGGTTTATCTTCTTTTTTTCTACCTCTCGTACTTTTTGAATTCCAATCTGAATCCAAATTGGCAATTTCCCAGCTTGTTCCTCCAATCTACGAAAAAAAGTACTGGAATACATCTTTTTGAATTGGTTTGTGCAAAAGTTTCCTCAGTTTCACATCGTATCAAACCTAGGCTAAACCAATTCGTTAGATTGCATATCCCATCCGGTAAGCTAATAAGATACAGCTTGTTAATCTAACTTATTTCCCTATGATCTACTCCTAGTAAATAAACAGTTTACATTTTTTTTCACTTGTGCATCTAATGAACTTAATCCTGCTGTCCGGCAACACTCAATCTTAATCCAAGAGATAAAGCTGTTTCTTCTCTGACCTGATGAAGTTGTGTATTGCATCCATTTGTCTGTTTGGGCTCAGACATTACTAGGCTTAAAAATAGGATGGTGTGCAGCTCATGATTTCATCACCGATGGCTGAATTATATTGTGCGAATTCACAATTCACAAGGTCAGAATCAGGTTTAGCAGCTTCCAATAGCTATGGTGGTAGGTGAAGTAGGAGAATTAGACGCAGGCTCCGATTTGCGAAAATTCCGAAGGCTTAGCAGATATGTTCAAGAGCTGAAAACAAAGGATTTCACAGATTATTTATTGC
>VRMD01001938.1:0-14905 GCA_009872375.1 Sminthurides bifidus | reverse complement strand
GTTTTCCTTTCTCCAGCACTTGTCCAAAACGGACTGGAGGAGGGCAGCTTGCTCCTCCTCCACATTGGTGCCTCCACCACCGGAAGAAATGAGACCGGAGTAGGTGAGGATTTGTGTGAAAATTTGAAGTGCCAGTTGCTCTTCGGGCTCTGGCAGCTTTGTCAGACTTTGATTTAGCGGATGTTTGGAGAAAGCCCAGTAAGCGTTGGGAAACCCTTTGTAGCCTTCTACGCCTTCTCCTGTCAAATCGCCCAGGGCTCCGGGTCCGAACTCCTGGCGTAGCTTTTCCAGCTTGTGCTTGCTGATCTTACGCAGAGTGCTGCGAAGAAAGTTGGTTGCTAAGCTTTCAGTAGGCTTGCGGAGAAAGTCGCATTCTACCAGGCTGCGTCTGCAGTTCAGGACGTTGTGATGCAAGCGGAGGCGGTCTTCGTTCGTCACGGCTTTTACCTGTAGCAAATACGACAACATGTAGAAATTTTCTTTATGAATGACAGCAATGGTGATCAACGTGGTAAAAAAGTAGTAATAGCTTAAAAAAGGCACGCGAACCAAGGTTTATTAGTTCAAATTTAAACTCACCCTTCGCAACGTCATTTTTGATGGATTCATCCCAGTGCTTCCTAGTGTAGGTGAGTAACTTGCTATCAGAGCTCCGATTTCATTGACAGATCCGGATTCAAAGACGAAGCATTTGTGCGTATCCGGTGGGAGAGATCTTGAGAGGGTAATCGTCAGCAGCTTTTCTACTGGGTCTACAGACACTGACTCGATTTGCGAGTAGGCGTACTCGTACATGATGAACTTGTCGTCCTCTTTGATCATGCAGATTCCATCGCAGTTCACGCCCAGCACAAGACTGTTTCCTGTTTAAACGTAAGTGAAATTTTATAAATTTTGGTGCATATTAGCTTATTGTACACCGTTACTTGGATTTGAGATCTGGGATTTGTGCTGTGCGTATAGCAAATGCGAAGACACGTTTGGATAATTTCCTTAGAGTAAGAGCGATAATTTGCTTGTATCTTACCATACAACCAATAGCCGCGATACACCACAGGGAACATGGAAGTCCCGTACAAAGGGTACTGCATCACTGCAAGACAAGTACCAGACCTTGGACACCAGCTCGGATTTTCCCGACCCGTATTGTCTATGAGCCTGAGCCAAGATGGGAACCTGGGAAACAATAGGTGATCATGGATATTATTTATTGGATCCTGGCTTTTAT
Organism: Sminthurides bifidus; assembly: GCA_009872375.1. Classification (NCBI taxonomy): domain Eukaryota; kingdom Metazoa; phylum Arthropoda; class Collembola; order Symphypleona; family Sminthurididae; genus Sminthurides; species Sminthurides bifidus. The sequence goes on along the minus strand of VRMD01001938.1, from coordinate 13,677 downwards.
GACTAAAGTCAACCGAATATCAAGTCAAAAGGCTCAGTAACAGGACCCGTACCCATTGTTGATGTGGCCTTGTTCTGCTGATCCTGCAGGGCAGGTAAGCCTCAACGTTTTTATACGATTCCAAGGTAGCGGAAGTGGTAGTATTTCCCTTCGGATCTCCAAACGCTACTTGAGCTTGTAGTCCTGCTAACTGTAGGGCAACCTTTTCGGCTACTGGGTATTCGTCCCTCTGCAATCGGAAAGACATGAGGCTTTTTAATGCATTCTGCAATGGTAACTACCTGTCATTACTGCTTACTGTTATAGAAAATTCCGTTAAATTCTACAGTATTACCTTGACAACACTATGCACGGCTTGAGCATAGAGCAAACTGACTTCAATAGGATCCTGAGGAATCTCTCTGCTTTGTTTTGAACAACCGTTTCTTGAAGATAAACCGATTTTCACCACAGCCAAGACTCTGTGTTGAGTTTCGCCTTCCCAGTGACGAGTCCTGAGTTTTAGAGGTGCTCGTTTGCCTGTTGTACCCAAGAAATGTTTTTCATTAAATTCGATTCAAACCGTGAACAGGATGGCAATATCTGGAAAGTCCTCAGATTTTGCTAGAAAGCTCCTTACAATTCCCAACTTGCGATGACATCATACAAATAATGATGCTGCGGCACATGTTCCTCCATATCAGGCCTGTGTTGGTAAATAGCCCATCCATCTAAATTCGTTAGACCGATTTTCTCCGCCAACTTGTTCATCGCATCGATTGCCGTGTCTGTCGGATGAATGTCAATCGCCTTTGTTCTCCCATCCAAGAAGAAGAAACGGCAGACGATTGTACCCAGTCTTTTCATTGCCTGAAAAAACAGTCATTGGAATTAGTTGTTGCTATTGCTAGTTACTATGTTGGTTAGCATGAAACTGGAACAGAATCGTTGCCATGGAGACGTACCGCTACTTCCACCGACGATGGAGGCATCCTCCTACAAGCAGTTTTCGCACTACTGCAGTTCTCCAAGCACCATTGCATCTGCTGCTGCAGTTTTTCATTAGGCGCTGCTGCTAGATTCTTTTTTATAAAGCTAAGTAAATACTTATGGAGGTTCTTGCTTGATNTTTTTCATTAGGCGCTGCTGCTAGATTCTTTTTTATAAAGCTAAGTAAATACTTATGGAGGTTCTTGCTTGATGGAAAGGACACAATACACAAGCAAAGTAGAAGCCAGAGCCGGTCGAGGTATTCTACATTGGGATTGTTTGTACATTGTCTCATGAGCTGAATGTAAATTTCGTCCCTCAGTTCGTCTCTTTCGATCCCATAACCGATGACTGATTGAGCAACAGTAATTTCGCTTTCCGGCTTCAGTTCTCCTTTCATATATTTGTTGAGATCCTGAAATTGGACATGATGTTTTAATATTCGCACGCAGTCATGTAAGTAAAATTTGAACGACTCAGCCTTTATAAGAAGCTCATTACTTTAGCTGAAAGCTGGTCCACTTCATTCTAACACTTACCCGAAACATGGCACAGGCAATTTGCACGTTGTCAGGGTCATTACAAATGTACATGGGAGTTGGTAATCGACGATTTGGTGGTGAACATGATCATTTCGTACTTTGGCACAGTATCAGCTGGTTTCTTTTTTCTCGTGAGCGTGGCCATAATCGTGCTATCCTGGTAGCGTTCCACGTGGTTGAAGAACTGATCCGCATATTCAATGAGATCAAAGTACTGCTCCTCGCTATTTTCCTTATTGCCCTCTGCTTCCAGTTCATCGAGCTCATGGAGCTTTCTCTCCACCCTCTGCCTCCTTCTGGCGTTTCTCTCCTCGTCTTCTCCGTTCTTTCCCACGTATTTCCAAGAGTAAGTAGACTGAACTCCCTGAAATACCGATCATGAATCAAAACCAAGCTCTGAGTGCCCCCTCTTGACAACAACTTTTCAACTTTTTCCACACAAGTAGCTTCAGCTGCAATTACAGTCAACTATCTCGATCTCCTTCTCCAATATTTCACAATATCAAGTAAAACCCTTTCATCTAGCCTAAAACTTACATTGGAAACATTCGAGGATCTTGAAGAAGGACGACTAAGCTTCGGCGAAGTCCGAGGCGAATTCTTCTGATTCAACGGTGTGCTTACATTAGTAACCGGTGGCCGTGCCCCATTGGTCGCTACCGGATTATTGTAGTTAATTTTCGTCGGATGTCCGTTACCGTTCATCGCCAGCTTCCCGTTGGCAGTCACAGTAGCTCCCTCTACGAGAGAGTGCCGCCTGCTACCCGGCTTACCATTAGCAACTCCGTTGGGCGTCACCCTGGTAACGGTACCATTAGGTCGATTGTTGGCAGGAGCGGCTGCTTGCGCCGAGGCCTTTGCAGCTTGCTCCATGAGTCTTGGCTTAATAGACTCGTAAATTGGTTCCTTGTCCTTCTTCGGCGTTGGAGCCGTAAAGCCTGGAGTTGTAGGAGGGGGCGGTGGGGGCACCGTAGGTTCTGGCAGGGTCGGTCGCATACTCTTGCTCAATGTATGAGCAGCTAACGCACTGGATGTACTGGTTGTCATGGCGCTTGCGCTGTTGGGCACCGGACCAGGACCTAACGGCTCTCCGGGTGGGGGATTTGCAGGTGGTGAGGGGGGCGAGCTGGTGGTTGTGGTGAAGACGGATGAGCTGTCCTCCGACTTGGGCTTTAAGTCATCCTCATCCTCTTCCATAGAGAAGACGGAGGAATCTGCATTCATGTAACTTTCTCCTCCGACGCTCTGCAATTCCGCCTGGAGCAGCAATTATAACCGGGTATTAAACACAGGAAGGATGGCAAACCCAAGTTGACTTCGGAGTCGGGTGACACACTTACAAGCCCGGGTGTAATTTAAACTTACCTCGTCATCCACGGCTTTTGTTTCAGGTGCCGCTCCTGCGTCTTGAGCGGATGCATGTACCTCTGACAGGAACTGGTACAGGTTCTCAAGATTGCCGGATTTTCCATCACCCGAACTTGAGATACCATTCAAATCCATGTCGTGAAGCTCTTGAGCAAGTTTGTGCAGTTCTGCTTGAGCGGCTCTGTATGGAATCACAATGAGGAGGATATTTAATGTTAAACTTTCTCTTCCTGTATCCGAATACTGGGGAAGATCGGCATGAAAGGGTACAGGAGAGAAACGGGGATTCCTTGAATTCTCAAAAGAAAATTTTTTTTTCTGGCAAGTGAATAATACGAGCCAGTAATTAGAAACGAATAGCTTTTCGCATTTACACTTTGAGACACAGTCCAGGTGAGGTAAGGTAGTAAATTAAGGGGGCGGGGCTCGCGTGTTCCAGATTGAAATAATGTCGATTGCTATTCTAGAATTCGCACTTCGTACGGCACATAATTACATTCATTCCACTGCAGCTTGGATAGATTTCTTAACATCTAGTTTTTTTACACATTTTTTTGCCTACTTAAATACCAGTGGAATGGAAACCTCATTGCAGAATACACAAAATTGAAACCCCTGCCGTATCTTCAGCCCACCTTATTTGGCTTCTCAGCCCCTGACTTATGTGACACCGTTTGCACTTCCATTATGATAGAAAGCCTGATAAAAATTCTGAGGTATTGCATGAAATAATGAAGGATATAAAAGCATCTCAACCAACGAAGATTACCCCTGCCAAAACTAATAGATTTTTGCCATAGATCACCTACGTATGTAAACTATGTGAGTTGCGAACAAACAATCTCTAGTTTGAAATGAGGGTCATTAAACTCCGCATCATTAGGAACGGTGACTTAGCTAGCGTTGAAATTGGTGGAAATTGATGTAGAAGCTTCCCACTAAAAGGAAAGAGAAAGTCGGAGAAAGTTATTAATGTACCAACTTACCCACAAGCTCGTTCCATTTCATCGCTGTCACTAGTAGCAGCAGACTCCATAGACTTTCTCTTCTCCTCCTCCGCTTTCTCTCTCCGTCGTATTTCTTCTTCGACTCTTCGCATTTCCCGAAGAGCTTGTGCCACTTCTCGGGCATACATGCCACGTAAATGAGATTGAATTACTATGGCCGCTCTCCTTTTTCTCAAGAAATCTAGCCTCAATTTCCAAGCTCTGTAAGCCTGTTGAATCTTCCTGATGGCACGGCATTTCTCCAGGAATTCTGAAACAAGAAGAAACCCAGTCACAACTTTGATTAACTGTCGATTCAATTTAGCATGATAAGTCCTCAAAGGATGCCGTCCCCTCGGTATCTTGCTGGTCTTCCTAAGTACACACCCTGCCAGTTAATGTTTCGCGTTACCTTCTGTAATTATGAATTGTAGTATAGCAAGTTAAATTTTGAATGGAAATGGCACATGTTTCTGTTCAGACCGTTTCAAAAAAAGGAAACAAAGCTTGAACTACATGACGCAAATCCTATCAATTTCCCGTGTATGTCCAAAATTGATGTTTTATGCATGTGAAAGTATTGCAAAGCTGTTTTTTTGGAAGTAGGACATTGTTTTGCCCAGTCTTGCCTCTACATCTATTAACTATTGTGTACATCCTGGTCCATTCCTGCTACCTCCAGGAAGACCATTACCAGAGTAATTTTCACATTTCTCGGCTCCTACTTCCTCGCTTCGGTGGGTCTTATCGATTAAATTTTCACTTACCTCTTCTGAGCTTGAAGCCCCGGTACAGTCTTTGTATTCTGAGCGCCATGCTGTTCAAAATGGCACATCTCTTCTCCTCCATGGGTTCGTACATGGTGAGTCGTAAGAAAATCTTAGTGCTTCCTATCTGCCACTCAGTCTCCTTTATTTTCTGACTTAGCAGTATCTCCCTGTAGAGAAAACACATTGGATGAATTAAATAACAAGTTCCTTCTGCTATCCGCCGTCATCAAGGCCATTAACATCTCCCTCGGAGCGTCAACTCCAGTAAGTTGAAGCATGGTCGCGTAACTCTCTCCTCTCGCCATTGCAATTAACGTGACAGGGTAACAGCATTATACGTATGGAATGCTACGCCTTTTGGGAATCTCAACACGTAAATGCATCACGCAAACCATTAGACTGTCGCAAACTGCTAGAGTTGAAGTGAGTGTCACGTTAGTTTCACTTACTTGGCGATATCCTTCACCGGCTTGTATGTTCGGTACTTGCCGAGGATTTTGTATCTCCTAACGAAATCTTGAGCTGTGAAGTGAATAGGAAACCCTTCTCGGCGGATCTTGATGATTTCCAGCATACCCAAGTACTTGAGCTGGTCAAGGACAAGGTTACCATCGTAACACCCCGGTTGCTTGTCCATGTTCGGTTTTATGCATCTGACGTACCTGGAATAGTGAGAAGGAAACGTGTGGCAAGTTGGTACAATCCCGTAAATATTTTACGATCCCGGTGCAAATACTTCTGGCCAAAGTTTACGGCCACTTTTGGCAAAATGATTGCGTGCAAAAACTTTCACATGAGCTTCCACTTCAACCCCAAGACGTTCTTCGAATTCCGTCCTTCGTTCATTGAATTAAACTACGCGTGCTGCTGCTCAAATGCTATTCAATGGGTTTAAATTTTTTACAGGAGATCCCCCTTTGCGTGGGCGTAATTTTGTAATAAGACCGCCCACCTAAAGTAATAAATCATTCATCATTCGTCGCAACTAAGGGGAAGATTGATAAACTGATAGGGTGGAAATGTTCAGACTCTTTTTCTGACTAGAATTTCAAGGATTTCAATCAATACTCTACTTCTGAAGGAGGATCGCATGACAAAAAGTTATGAAGGATTAATTTTCCCGATTTGCATAACCGTTGAAAACTTTCGACCTACTTATCTTCAGAGACGGGGGTTTGCCTGGATATATTGATAAAACGTTTTGGCACTTATTGATCTTCAATTTGTTTGCATAAATCCTAAACACGAACTGTCTGCCCTGAAAAGGAAAAGGAATACAAAACGTGACCCGGAATCCAGGAGTAATCTTAGGAGCATCATCATCAGAGCAAAACTGCTGCGAAGCAAGAGCCAATGAAGCCATTGGATTGAGCCTTTGTGTGTGAATAGGAGTAAGAAATTGTGCTCTCGAGTGCTGGACTTTGGCGGAGAGGAAGTGAAAGCTGGTGAAAGGAGTTCATTGATGCTGGTACTCGTACAGTGTAGAGGCTGGGAGCCTACTTACCAAGGAGTGGTTGCTTGTAGGACGTCGACGAGAGCTTGGAGTTGCTGGCGAAAAGCATCTGCGAGAGTGGGTTTACCTTTGGAAGTGTTTCGGGATACGGTTGCCGTCCCGATTTGACTCACTGAGGGAGGAGGTGGCCCACTTCCACCCACAGCCCCTGTGCCAGAAACTGCGGATGATGAATTCGCAGCAGCGGCCGAGCCTCCGGTTACACGCGCCAGGGTGTTGCCAAGCAAGTCCTGGTATCTGTTGAGCTGAGCTACGAATTCGTTGCTGGAGGTTGAGACGAAATGGAAAAATAAATCTTGCTGCACATCCCGATTTTTATCAACAAACCCCTCCGTGTCGTATGTCACTGTGCCTGCATAGTGAACAATACCGAATTCTCGTTCCCACTTCCTCCGATCTTCTCCTTTGACGTAGCACGGATGCGAGTCGAACTCAGCATGCAGATTGTTTAAGTAGGCCAGGTCAGAGCCCTGAAACCAGAGCAGGGAAAGTTATAGTCAAAGAAGTTTTTAAAACATAGGGTTTTTGATCCAGCGAGGTTGTTTCCATGGAAACGTTCATTTGAATTGCAGAATCCTTTGCAAAGAACAACAAGAGTGAGGAATCTCCTCACACCTCTATTGTTTGTGAAGATTTGGACAATGGAAAGATGAAAGCTCTGGTTTGTTTCAGCATTAGCTACAATTCACTTCCTGGTAAATTATTTCATGTTTTGCCATGTTATCATTCTGAATTCAATGCATTTTAAAAGGATATGAGCCAAAATATCCGACAACCCTATCAATTATTCATCTACCCTAGAGAAGAAGAAATGGCGGACTCAAGTTCAAAGACTTACCTTGGGCATATGGCACTGCTCTGTGAGAAGTTTGAGAATACACCTTCGGTGGTTTTTCGATTATTTCTAGACATGCCGTGTTGTCCGTGAAAGTTATGTGATTAAACTTGATGCCTTCTTGCCGATACTGTGAAAACATCAAAGAGATGAGAGATTCAGCTCCAGGAGAAATTGAAAGGCTTATGAATTTGTGAGGTGTGGCTTCGCCACATGCGAAACCGTCGTAAGTTTCACCTCATACTCAACTACACACCTCACAGCCTAGTAAACAAACCACAGAAGATCAACTTACAATCTCTTGTTCCAGGGCAAACACGTAGTGGTTGAAGAACTTGTGTAATTTTTCGTTGGCGTAATTAATGCATAGTTGTTCGAGTGAGTTCTTGGTAAAGTTTTCGAATCCGAATATATCTAATAGGCCTAAAAATAATGAGGTATCTTGACCAGGATTTGTACACGTGTTGATGTGGTTGATGAGCCAGGCGAAGGTTCTAGAATACAAAGCTTTGGCCATGGCATGTCGGTTTTCGCGACCCTGAAGAAAATTAATTGCATGGTTTCATTTATTTTCAGCCGCTTAAGTATGTTCCACATGTGACTTTATCCTTAAAACGGGGCATGAACTGATGCACTCTCTTACCTCTTGAATTTTGAGAGGAATCTCGGTAATGTTCCCCCTAACGTTAATTTGTCGTTGCAAGATCACGTTGGTAACATCAGTGACTTGGTTTTCGAATCCGAATATATCTAATAGGCCTAAAAATAATGAGGTATCTTGACCAGGATTTGTACACGTGTTGATGTGGTTGATGAGCCAGGCGAAGGTTCTGGAATACAAAGCTTTGGCCATGGCATGTCGGTTTTCGCGACCCTGAAGTAAATTAATTCCATGGTTTCATTTATTTTCAGCCGCTAAAGTATGTTCCATAAGTGACTTTATCCTTAAAGCGGGGCATGAACTCATGCACTCTCTTACCTCTTGAATTTTGAGAGGAATCTCGGTAATGTTCCCCCTAACGTTAATTTGTCGTTTGCAAGATCACGTTGGTAACATCAGTGACTTGGAGTCCTAGGAGTTTGGCCACGGTGTCGACTATTTTCACATCCTCGGGAGTCAAGCAGCACTTTTCGCCGTCCACGTCCTAGAAAAGGCCGTTATTTATATACTCTCAACTGCTTTCACCGAGCCAACTTTCACCATAAAACCAACACAAAGCTCATACTGCTCATCATCCTGGCACGTGCCGCCTTGCATGCTCTCATATCCTCTTGGAAGTAATGAGTCGTTGTTCAAGTACTTGCCACGACAATACAAGGATAAAGTGAGGAAGAAAGGATGTAAAGGACGGGCATAAAATTACCTCGAACTGGAGATTGCCTAGCCACAAAATTGCCGAGATTGTTGCAAAAATCCCATCGCACATGGATTGTGGTACTTGTAGCACACTAAAAGCTAGTCGCAGTTGATCAAAGCGCTGAGAGTCGTCTACTCCAGCCAGATGGATGCACCCAGATTGTTTCAAGTAGTGGAAATGTTCCGCAGGCATGAGGCAGAATTGCTGAGCTAGCTCCTTGTTAGCCTGAAAAAAATCATCAGATGCGAGCATTGTATTAACGTCTTGCCTTTTCTTAAGTTCATCTTCACTTTAGATGCACTTTCACCATGGAAAAACAAGAGTTTGATCTCAGCAAACACCATGACTGGGTTGAGAGGTGTTTAATAGCAGCATGCTACTTGGAAAGCAAAGGATTTGAGCAAAAATTTCCGAAATATCAAAGATGCTTGACGGGAAAACTTCGACCGTTGACTGTGTTCCATTTGAATTACTTTACGTGAGTTGGCTTTACTTCCGAACTTAAGAGAAAACACAGAACTTTGTATGCACTGCTGCCCACCAATCTGCTTGGCACGCCAACGGTAAAAGTTTTTCTCTCATAGCGAAAGAATGTTCTCAATGATCAAACGGAAAGTCTTTTCACTTCAGTAATACGGTAGGGAGGGAAACAGTTGCTAGTTTTTAATGCCTACATTTAATGGATGGGAAAATCCCACTAAGTGTTATCATGGGATGGATTAATCAGGAATCGTAAAATGTGTGTAGAGTCCAGTGGAATTAATAGTGCACCTAGCTCGTGCTCAGAAAATTAAGACAAGCCAAAGTGCTCGGTTTATATGGAGCAATAAAATACGAGGAAGGGGTTTAGTCAATTTGTATTCGCCTTCGTCTTACCTTTGCAGCGGCTGTTAATTGATAGAAGACTGTGATAATTTCGTTCGTCAGGGGACTGGAAGGTGATCCTGGACTGTTCCAGAAGGTAGTCTTGAATGATACAACCACGAATCATCCATTTGGAGTCGAAGCAAACTTGCATGAATTTCCCAAACCGGCTTGAGTTGTCATTCCGCACTGTTTTAGCATTACCTGTTTCAAGATTGATGATATTAGGTTTGCATTTCATCAATCAATGCTTAAGTACCCGGTGGTGAACCCGAACAAACAAAGGTTGATAAGAATTCATGAAACTACAATGGATTCGATCTCGAGTGAAACGTTTGTGATCAGGAAGCAAATTTGAGAAACAAATTGTGGGATGTTTAAGAAAACAAGCAAAAATGGGGGTAGGAAATGGATTTGGTGCAAGGGTGGTTATACAGATTAAGGGAATGGGTTCGATTTAAAAGATTCGGAAACGGATATTGAATTATTGATGAAGGCGCAGGTTTGCGGCATAGACTGAAGGATTGAAAGTTGCGGAAAAAGGTCTAATGGAATTACTTACCAAAAGCCTCGAGGATGGTGTTGGCCTCAAGGATTTGATGTTCAACCCATGTACTGACGTTACTTCGTGACATGGCACAAATACTGGAGTATAAACTTGGTCGTCTCCGTCTTCCCAGCACCGCTTTCGCCAGAGATAACACAGGATTGATTGACAACCACCGACTTGTCTCTGTCAGTTCCGGCCCGTTTCAACGAAACGTAAGCTGCCTCTGCGATGGCAAATATGTGTGGTTCCTTCTCTCCTAATTTTTTACCGTGGTAGTCCCAAACGATTTCCTGAAGCGAATAAATACATGAAAGATGCTGTTTTGTGGCTAAAGAATTGTTTTTGTATTGTATTTTGGAAACAGTGTGTTAGCTGGATAATGCTGGTACGTTTACAATAGAAATACTTACAGTTCCATAAATGTTCAAATCCTTGTACGGATTGACTGCGACTAGAATGCTGCCAGAGTATGTCTGAAAAAAATGACACAACATGATTGAAAATTAATCCACTGTATCTTCCTTACAGTAGTTGAAGATTCTCAATTTTTGCTGGAAATGTACAAGTCGGAAGGAAATTTTCAACTCTTTTATCTTAGTATCCAGTTCATTCATGCTAATTTCTTTCGTGATGAGGTGTCCGATGCATCATTATCATTATTATCGCGAGTGGTACTCGAAATAACGGAAAGTCGCATCAACCCTTCATCTGATACTGTTCAGCGATCTGGAAGTGTCTAGTTTGGCACGTTATCTGGTATCTACAGTATGTAATGATGTCCCAGTCCTTCAGTAACGACCGCTAACTTTCTTTCGCTTACATGCATGCTTCATGTCTTCTCCATGTTAGATACATAGTTATGTATGCATTACACCTGTTTCCGAGAAAGTCTACTTTTTACGTCACCTGATTCGTTTTTAATGTACTGGATGATAGCAGCATCTCTGGAAGCAATAATCCTTCCATTACTACTAAATCTAGTTAGAAGCAGTTATGAAACAGCTGTATAAAAAGCCAGTAGCATTGCCAAAGTCTTAACAGATTCAACTCGCTAGTTTCCAGGTCACCACACAGGCAGGAACTCTACAACAAAGAAATTTCCGACAAAACTTTTACGAAAAGGATTCAAGATGAGATTTTTCATCCTTTTCTATCTTCTGGCAGCAATTCTGGCCGTGACTATGGTAAGATCTTCACTTTTATCTCCGTAGTAAATAACTGCTAGTTCGAGGGCTTGACCAGTTGGGTTGATATAATGAAGTCCTTGAAACTTGTTTCCGTTACGTAGCCAACAATCAGCTACTGCTGGACTTGATCAAACTATTTTTACAATTTGCAGGCCCAAACACTGGGTGACAGCATGGTAGCGCAAAATGAAAACTACAAGAAGATTAAGGGGCACCAAAAATGATTACGAATTCTTGCACGGTTGCGTTACTCTTGAAGGTAATGCTATGAAGTTAGTCGTACAGTAGCTGTGAATTCGAACAAAAATGTAATCTGAGAGCCAAATTGTTAAGGCTAACAAGCCCAATAAAGGAAATCGAGTGTCTAAAACCATCATTGTAAGTCATCTCTCGTGGCAAATTCTTAAGGAGCACAGGGCGATTAGCGTTAGCAGTGGCTTACGTATCACCACCACAGCAAAGCTCCACATTAATTTATTACCAAAAGTTGTTATTTATCATACCACACCTCAGCCGCTGGCTTTGTCATTTCCGGTGTAGTAAATCCTGGTCAGGTGCATAAAAGCACAAGTTTTAAAAGCCCCTTCAACCTCCCAGTATCGCGTGACATGCATCTGTAGTTGCAATTAGGTAGGTAAGCCCCTATCTTGAGTCTGACTGAAAAGCAAGGAGTATGATCAGTCTGAAAGGTGTGAGAGATGCCCGGTTATGGCTCCATGCACAAATGTGCTCCGTTAATAAGAAATTACTTGTCAAGCAGTAAATCCTGGTCGATGAAAGAACCAGCGTGTGGAAAAATTATCAGGGACAGAAAAGTTACAAGCTTATTTGTAACTAACCCCTTCTTGTGTACTTCCAGTTCGTTTCTACCGGAGTTACTGTGACTCACAGCTCAGCTTTGCACTCCACTGACTGGTTAAACCAACTAAATTGTAAGGCCTTGGGATGCATTACATTGTTAGCTGGGTCGGAAGCAGGGAATTGAGGGAGAAAAACAAAAGATGCGGACATGACGAGGGCTTAGTGCAGGTATACAAAGTTTCTCGTTAAGGCCGCGACAGGTGCGCTTATTCCAGTCATCTGTTACAGGGAAATGAGTGCAGGGTACATATGTAACTGTGCATTTGACTGGGAAAGGCAAGACACTCGGGTTCTCGCACACAGGTAAACCGAGCTGTGAGTCTGGCCTTTTGTCCTTGGTGTACACCAGCGAGCACAACCCTTTCAGAGAAGAAAAGCATTGGAAAGCTCTTGTCTCTTTGGTGAAAAAATCTGGAACGTCTGGAAAAATAACAGATGGTCCGGAAATACCCGACGTTTTCTTCAAAAACTATTTCTGTTGTCATGCACGGGGACCTTGAGCCCTGGTAAACATGATTTTCCGTCCACGGAAGAAAATTTGAGCAAGATGAGCAGGTATTGATCCCAACATAGGCTTAGGGAATTGTGTAACGGGTTAAAATTTTTTAGTAGACTGACATGAGCTGTTTCCATGGAATTGCTTCACTGTCTGTAATGTAACCTCTTCAAGTTATGGTTCGACTCGATCCTTTAGAATCTACTCAATTTGAATGATGTGAGCGGTATTGAGTCCATTACTCCGTGAAGTAAACCGATAATCCTGGAACAGACGAGTATATGATGTTGCATCACGTTCAATATTTTCTCTTTTACTGCTCTGGAAGGCAGTGGTGATGAAATAAGGCATTGACATTTACAAATGCTGGCGTTAAACGATAGTTGTGAAAACAATGGTCTTTCCTCGGAACGTAACTACTGTTGCAAGGAATTTGAAACCGACGATTCTGAAATGTCAATAACAATAGCGATCTGTTTACGACTTTTGAGATAGTCATTTCCAAAACATGAAAGCAGGTAAACCATGGTCGGTTACCGGTTCCTAAGCTATGATTTCATTGGAGTTGAACCCTAAAATCGCTAATTCACAAAGTTTTGGCGCCAATGAAACAGAGTTGCATAAAGTCAGAAAGGTCGCAACTCTGAAAGCTAAGAAATGATAAAACCTAAATTTTGGCTTCGCTTTGCTTATCACTCTACTCGGAATTTAAAGACAACAGCTTAACAGCTTTCCTGCATTGGCATGTTTTGCAAGCATGAATATCAAAGGATTTTGAATTAAATAATGTTAGATAAATTACTGAAACGAAACCATAAGAATTACGAATAAAAGTCCTTGTGCCTCATAATCCGGAAACCTTACCAGCCTACCGCTTGCCCTCGAGAGCTTTTACAGTTAGTTCAGAAAAGACACCGAGATTTACCGGGTAACTTTATACTTGCAACCGGTAGCTTAATCGGATCTGCAGGTAATCTGGGACGTGGACATGACTAGTTGATTTAGTGGTCTGGAAATCTCTCCGTTAGGTGACAGAAACATGACAATAGACCTTGTCCTCGGGTAATATACAGAAGAGACGAAGCATCATGTGTTGCACAATCTCACTGGGTCTTGTTGCTGTACATATCTGAAATGATTATGCATCACATGAAATCCAAGCCAGCTAACCACAGCTTAAAGTCGAGTCAACAGACTAAAGCCAGAAAAGCTTGTGCTAACAAGTGAATCAACTCCGAAATTTACAACTTCCTCTGGATTCTAACAAGACAACCGAATCAAATGAAAGGCCGTGGCCTGAAGCAAATACACAGGGAGTAAATGCATCTCTCTAATTTTTTCCGCCCACTACATTTTATCCTGCATGAAAATACATCAA
>VRMD01001937.1:0-14905 GCA_009872375.1 Sminthurides bifidus | reverse complement strand
CTGAAACGTGGTGCAAAAGAAGAATAATGAGACTAGTGAGCAGTCAGGTCTTCTAAAAAGTTATGGAGCTCCTCGTTCCCGTAACCCTGGCCAAGAAATGTCCAAGGAAGATGTGTTGCAGCAGAAGTGCAAGGCCTACGGCTTGTACTTGTGCAAGCGGAATGGTGGAATTCTTCTCGTGTCAAACTAGCACTGCACGAACACGGATCCAAACCCCCATTAGAATACGCACCTTGCAAAAGCGTACCAAGTAAGTAGTAGTAGCTGTTAGCTAAGTACTAGCAGCGGCTAGGAAACATCGCTCAGTCAGAACAGGCTTTGCCAGGCTATAATCAATCTTGAGGCGGTTATCTCATATCATCCCTCACCACTGCATCTATTCTCCACGACGACTTGTACTACTATATATATTTTTGCAGCTATTATCCCTCTCGTTCTTGAGAAAATGTTCCATGGGTGCTAGAGCCTCGCTAAATATACCTTGAATCAAGTGGAAGTGCATGCTTGGGAGACGTTGCAAAATTCTACGCCTCAATTATGCAAGTGCAAGAAATAATTAGCCTCCAGTAAAGAATTCGCATGAGCCAGGCTCCCACAACATCTCAACTACATGCACTGCCTATCATGAGAAGAGCCGCCCTCACATGAACATGAACATGCACATGGGATTGTGATTGCACTCCTAACCTACATGTGGCATTTGCTCAAATCCCATTATTCTTCCCTTCCAGCAAATCATGAGGGTCTTTCTTAAGACATACACCCTGAGTGTCGTTCTCTCTCTCCTCCTAGCAATCCAAAAACCAGTATGTCCAGTATGTAATCAGTAAAAACCTCATCGAATAAAAGCCTTGCCTTCCCTTGACTTTTGTTGCTGGAGGAAGAACCAGTATGTATGCATTTCGCACGTTACCACACACATCACTGCTGCAAAACAAGATACGCATCAACAAGAACAAGGACTACGAGAGAAATCACGTTTACAAGCCGAGGGAAAAATCACCAAGATCCCACAGCTTGCAAGCAAAAAAAGCAGAATTTGCAAGGCTAATTGCCACCTTAAAACCGTCCAGCACAACCATTCCAATCTGCTATCAAGAATCTCTCTCTCTCTCTTCCTCCCTCAACGCAATGCAATTCTCTCAAGCTCTCAATATTAGCGCAACAAGGCTGAGAAAAGATGCAGCATGCACTATAATGATATGAGATGCTGACTCAATTCCTTCCTGCACCCTCTTATCGTGGATCTCTCCAGCGAGAGCGAGCTCTAGCATGTATAATCTTTTGCAACATTTGTCCATCGCTAATAGTTTCCCACCCACCCCCAGATTGATCGCCTCGCATCCACCATCTTCCTCATCAGAACCACACACATGGATAACTTACCTTTGTTGCTAAAAGTGCTGCTGTGAGAAGGCACAGCTGTTGGTCAAGATCCTAGCCGTATATCCCTTGAGGTTATCCTCTTCTTGTATATTTGCAATGTGCAACTTGTACGAGTGCAAACCAACCCTTTAGTTCAGCAAACACATGGAGTGCACATGCTTGCAGCAGAATTGCAAGCTTGGCTAACGTACCGCTTAAGAAACCTCCTTCACATAAATCATCCGTCCTAAACCTGGCCTACAGCAAATTGTATTTTTCTCTATTTTTTTCTTTCTTCTTCTTCTTCTCCTCCTCGGCTCAGCTTCCACCACGCAGCACGTGCTTCAAATATGTCTTACGATATTGTAATCAATTATAATTTGCCACAAAGCGACAATAACCACTGCCTCGCTCCTCCACTCTTCCGTACTTGAAACTTGAACCAACACCGGCTAACCAACAGCAGTTCTCCACTCCTGTCCAACGGCAAACGTCAGTTTAACCTTTGCAAGTGCAAATTTTTTTCCAATCTCCAAGGAAATGTGAACAGACAGCTGGTTCTGTTCTATTGGAACAACACTTGGTTTGCCTCCTTGGAAAAAGTTGAGAAGAACTCGCTCTTGCCTGTAGCTTCTTAAAACTTGACCAATGTTACTAGTTACTACTAATACCACTAGCGAACTGGGATCTACTCCAGCGAGAACCGATTTCTCAACTAATCAATCTTGTTCTCGTCCAGTACCACCACCACGTCCTACTATGGCAACCCAATGTCATGTCTATGGCAACGATGCACTTGTTCCTCCTGGAATTAACGACTACCTGACGTTGTCAACTTCCAATTTCAAATGTGTCATGAGCATCTTATCCCGGCAACCTGCTTCTGGAACTGTGCCATGTTCCAGAAGAACCGTTGTCGTCCGTCAAGGAACACACAGCCAGTCCGTACAATAATAAGACTACCTTGAAATGTTCGGTTGCTATTGAAGAAATCTGTGTCACCCGTACTATTTCTCACCCCTTTATCCTTGAGAGCTTGAGCAGTGCAGTATTAATTCATACCGGACAGATGCCATGAGCAGAATCACTCTCATTCTTCCCTGCCTTTCTACTTCATCTTCTCCAGCCTTTAAATATATGGGGTAGAAAGCAAAAGTGGCTTGTTCAAAATGCCGTAGCTCATCGATCTATCGCAAGGTCTAATTCCGGTATCCCATTGTAACGTACCTAATGAGTGTAAGTGTGTCAGTGGAATTCCTTTATGGAACCGGAATAGCCACTAGTGTTGATTCCTTCCTTACGGTACGTGAAGTGTCTTCTGGCCAGTTCACAGAGATGGGATCAGGGATCCAGCTCCAGCAGGCCTTCAAAGTCCGTCACGTTGTTGAGAGAAATCCCTCACTCCTTTCGGTACTTTCGGAACGGTTGTAAAGTTGGCGTAATGAGAGCACGAGCACTAACTTTCACGATTTATTTAGATTGTACTATATTATGCACCGGATAACGGACAACCCTTGCAGTTATATAAAGCAGGAGATGAGCTCCCCGGGAATAAACTGCCCTAGTAACAAGTAATGGTCGCAGGACCATGCGAATCACCAGCGCGTCTTGGTCGTCTATCCAGACTGACAGAATTGCAGTTAAATCCAGTCCGTTTGAAAACCGTAACGTTATCGCATCTTTCGTCTCTGCTGTCAATGCTACTTACCTCCCTGCTGCCTATGTAGCACGTATCGTAAATTTATTCTAGTCCAGCGCATCAACGGCCGTATGTGCTCATATCATCGCATTCATCATCTAAAACTGTCCATTTACTAATGTAACTTGGCTTGATTTCATCTTCGTGTTCCTCGCACTCTCACCATCGTCGCATCATAGCCCGTCCTCTTTCTCTGACTCCGGTTCATCATCACAATCGTCATCATCATACAAAATCGTCCTGTCTTCCGTTAGCAACGAAAACTGTTTAATATCCCATTTTCCTCCTGGCTTGCTCCTGCTTATAGCCCAAGCCAAATAGTGCTTATAGGTCCCTCGTCGTCACTGTTAAAGTAAAGTACACATCTTTCTCTAGATTTCCACTCGAGAGATACTAGATAGTACATATGGTGAGAGCATACGTAATCTGGTGGACGGAAAGGACTGTACCGTTTGCCCGTACTATTTACTATGCAGTACCACTTCGTGCACTGTGGTCAGCGTATGTTTTCAGTCTCGGTCTCGACGCTTTGGACTCGGACGAGAGTGAAGTGACACTGCTGGTTGATTTAGGCGGCCTCCATAAATTACGTCACGCAGTTTCGGTCGATGGTCTTCAGGAAAATGTGACGGATCGTGACACTCGGTGGTCGCTCCGAACCGATTTTGTGACGTCACCCAAAGATTCGAAAATTCGGATAAGTCTTGACAGTGACTAGTTAAAATTTTGAACTAATCCTGCTCAAAACTAACTCAAATTCAACTAAAACTTGAGTGGAGGGGGGGGTGGTCTACATAGCCTGTGATCTTGTGTAGAGCCAGCATAAAAGCTCATGAATCCAACCTTTGGATTCAATTTCGTACTAAGACTGCTGCATAAATCTTGTGTTAGACTAATTTGTCGGTGGGAAAATCTATATTTGAGGTCAATTTTAAATTTTTGAAAATTGTGTGACGGTCGGTCGGTGGTCATTTAAGGCCTGTAACGTATGCGTGATTCTAGCCGATAGTCGGTCCGAATCCGTTTTTTCTGCGTGACGTAATTTATGGAGGCCGCCTTAGTGCTCTTATTTCTGCATTATATACACCAAACTCAATCAATTACCATTTGACTAACATCAACATGAGGATTCTCTCTTCGCGGTGGATTAACTCGCCGTGTAACCTTTAACTTTTACCATGGCTTCGTGTCACTACACAAAAGCGTCATTCACATCCAGTCCATTGCTGCCATCATGAAATGTGAATGTACAGTCTCCTCCATGTTCCATTGCAAGCGTTGGATAGGGACGTGAGTCTATATGAATTGTGCACTCTCATGCACGTAGTTGAATTTCAGTCCATTCTTCGTATTACAGCTCTAGTCTAGGCTTCATTTTGGGCAACTCTGATGATCTGTGCTCAAAAGGCGAGATCATGATGATGTTAGCCAGATGAAGTATCGGAGGCCAAGAGAGATCCTTTTATTGGATTATACTATATGCTCTCGTTCCTCTGAAAATTTTGCTAGCTTTTTGTACTGAATCAACAGCTGCGGCATTCTATGCCCTGGGCTCTGGGCAGCTCACATTTCCTCTTGCGATCCGCTCCGTAACCAGCGTTGAGAAGGAACGCACGCTGATGAAAACCAGGCCAGTCGTCACTCCTGGTCCGCGAGCAACTTTTCAACATGACCACCACCACCACCATCATCACCATTCATAACTCCACCTTGCTCAGGTCACCTAAGCTTGCTGGGATGCGAAAAGCTCCGTGTGTACGTTTGTCGTTGCGGCAAACGCCACATACTCACAATTCTATTGTTTTTTGCTCCATCCGTTCTTTATCATACGATACTTATTTCCAAGTGTCCCTCCCACGGACGGACTCATCCTTCGCCTTATCGTCGCTTTCACTTCCTTCTGCTTGTATCACACGGGTCCCATCCTAATTCCTAACTTGCAGTATCATTTTTCCATTATTTATTCATTATTCAATCAGCTACTTATCCATTACGGTCATCCGTTTGCCAGTTAATTGCTTCATTTCATTCAACTTTCCTCTCGGCATTTTCCTTCCAAGTGTCTGCGGAACGAGGTTGGAAGGATCAAGCTCCTTCATCCCAGTAAAAGTTACGAATCCATAGATGCAAAGTACCACTTCAGTGCGGGGTAGCACAGGATAAAAAGCTGCGTTTATCCTCCCGCTGTAGTCTAACACTTCGGTATCGGGTGTCAGACATGTGCGGCGAGCACCCTACTGTAAACGTTGCGTTGAAAGAGTCGGTATTTTTTTGTTCCTGCTTGGTGACAAGCTGTAATTATGCGGGTATCAGGTGAAGCTTTTTGAAGGAACCAAAACTGAGGCGTATCGCGGGAGCACGGTCGATTAAAAACCAGATGTTGACGACACGTCCTCATCCTACCCGTCATTCTAGTTTCCAATTGAGCGTGACCGGGTAAAATAAAGTCAAGTGCTTGAATCGCACAACCTAAACGTTTCCTTGTTCATCCCCCGGTTCCTCTTTCACCCTTGCTATTTAACCACCCTCGTCTCCGTCCCCGTTCCCTATTAATGTTATCGTTCTCTTTGCGCTTAGTCAGGACCTGCTGTATTGTTAATAGCCGAAAGTTTTTTGTTTCCTTGTAAAACTTTATTGGCCTGGTGGCAGTTAAACTGTTAGCAAATCCGATGCAAGCACGTAGTTATCAAGCTACAACATGGTGTGCTAGCTGGCTTTAGCTGCTCATCTTCCTCCCTCATCCGCTTGCAGCTTATTAGTTCAGGGGTCCTCATCCTTTTAGACGCATGTGAAAAGTTGCACGGTGCAAATGAAGCACAGGTTTTTTACACGCTTGCGTAATGTGCAACGTTTGCCACGGTCTTGCAAGTGATGAGGGTGGCAGTGCATGTACAACTCTCATGTTTTGATTGAGCCGTAAAAAGGAATCGGAATAATCCTCCCTTACCCAACCTAGCTGGTGATGAAAGCACCTTCTGACGGGAAACAAACCGCGTTGTTCAGCCTCATCATATCGTGGCTATGGGTATCGATCATGAGAAGAGTTTGCCATCCCTTAGTGACTGACACGTTCTCCTTGAAATGTGCAATCACAATGCTTGCAGTCTCACTCCACGTACTTTTGCACCGCGTTTCAAGGAACGTTTTAAAAGACAATCCTTATGACCACAAACCATTGAGGCTGAGCAGAGGGAGGGAACGTGCATTTGACAAGGACCTTGCAAAAGTGCAAATGTATTCATTGCAACCTGGAGGATACAGGATTGTGGATGGAAAGGCTCTTAATCCATGGTTGCACCTACATGGAGTGGATGGAGCATGAATGAATCATATGCTTCTCCTTTCGGCAGCAGCCCCTACTCCTTGAACCAGCCCACGGAAACGTGATTGGAGTTGTGTGTTTTTTGTCCGTAGTTTTTGCTCATTTTCCCATNCTCCTTTCGGCGGCAGCCCCTACTCCTTGAACCAGCCCACGGAAACGTGATTGGAGTTGTGTGTTTTTTGTCCGTAGTTTTTGCTCATTTTCCCATTTCATATGAACATGCAAGGATTTTTAAACAAGTTGGCTCAAGCCCATTCCATGGTAGCACTACTGCTTCCTGGATGACAAAGACCTGTTTTCGCTTAACTACCGTCCAGGAGTTGAAGGTCTGGGAATCTCGGCACTCCGCATGTTTTGCACAATTTCGCACATATACTCCTTCCTTGGCTCTACGCCACACCAAGAATATTTTACACTGACGGAATACTGCAACACTGGTTACCATCTCTCCGTTCGGAGGGAATGGTGATTCCATTGGAGGATTGAAGCTGATCTCACTGAGCGAGCCGCAGTGGGAGAACAGTTCCTTAGCAACCCCGAGCAAGTTAAGCAGGTACGAAAGTAATGGCGGAGGGAAGGCAAAGCAGCAATAATGAGCTTGGCTTCTTGTGAATGACGTAATGGAACGGACTTGACGGAGGAGGGAGAGAGTCTCATGCTACGAGTTGTAATCTTACTTAGCATGTCAGTATGTCATCTGGCCAGTAGAATGTACTGAATATGTGGCAATCTGTTGCAAGATTTTGATCCAAGGCAACCGGATGAGCCAGGGAATCTGTGCGCTTGAAAAGCGCAGCGAACCTTCGCACAGCTGTTCCCTCGTAATCTTGTTCTCGCTCTTGCGAAGGTGATGCAACAGGTAGGATTATTAGCAGAAACGGCTTCGTACACCTCTTCCCCCTCACCGTTTCATTATTGGCGTGCATAAGCCTTCACTCGAGCCTATTCCTTTCTGCACTGCGTATCATCGTAATTTGCAGGGGCTGTCCAACAGGCCAGGCAGGGTCCAACGAATCATCCTGCTCCTGCCCACCGTCAACAAACGCCTCATTTAAGGCAAAGGTCTTGGAAGGCACCCACCGTGCCGCGAACAATGCTTGCCAAATGGCCGTGGTGAGGATACGAAGGATGCGATTCCTCTCCCGCTCTGTTCAAATATCAATTAAGGTATTCTTCGAATACTCGGCAATCACGTTACCAGTGCGTGGATCTCAATCGCAATTGTGGTATTTCGTTCTGTGGCTCCTGACTCAATCAATCAATGTTTTCTTCCATTATTCCGCATATATTGTTCTTTCGGTCCTCAAGTCAAAATAACAATAAGTATTGTTATGAGTCGCTGCAGTATTTTTTCTCATCACGTAAGAGTACGGGCTTGTACAGCTACAGATGATGAGTGAAAAAGATGAGACAAACTCCTCCTCTGAATAAGTTTAACGCAACAGCTGTATCACACAAACATAAAGAGTGTAGTAAAGATATGAGCAGTTCCATGGCCTGACATAACCTAGGCTAAGTGATCAGCTGCGCAATTTTATCTACAGGTTGCCGATCTATCTAGTTCTTCTCCACACAAACTTGTTAGTAATGTGATGCTATCTGGATCATCATTATCTACTGCAGTTACGAGAGAAACTGCTGGCATTGCCTATAACCATCACCAGCTGTAAGATTGACAAGTGCATTTTTAATTCCAGTCCATGAAAATTACAGCCTGCCCTTGGAATACCTGGGGCAAATGCGGAAAGCACCTTAAGGACAGATACGGACACTTGTTATTTTCATAACCCATAAAAATAATTCCCTGTACTTTTCCTCCTCATGATTCGCGCCGTTTGACAGCTTGCTGTGAGTGCAATGCATGCATGACCCTGATCCAGTAACCGCTTGGCAATTCTGGCGCATAATAACACTGGGATTACTGGACAGGTAAACCAGCTGAACTGGTAATTTGCAAGTTGCAAGCTCGCTTATTTCCATACCTGCATGCCCTGTCAGGATGGTAGGAAGAATGCATGCATGCATGTGCCAGGTGTAATTGCTGCAAGTGCTATGTAATAAGAATTTTATGGACAGAAAGGCACATGGAATCTGACGCTGTTGTCTTACTACGATACGTATATATTCCGTGCTTGACTTTCAGCCAGTTGCGCCTGCAAGTTTTTTTGATTGCAGCAAAAGCAGTCAAGGCAAAGAGTTGTTTGGCACAGTTCTCTCCCTTGGTTGATTTTCCAGTCGCGTATGAAGCGGAGAGGAGCGTTTGTTATCCTCTGCGAATGTAGGTAAAGGTAGTTAATTGGTTTTGCAGTGATATGATTCCGCCGGAGGCAATGTTTGGGATGGAGTGCAATTCATGAACACGTGAGAGCAGAGTCCTAGTTCGCCAGCTTCCCTCACTCCGCTTCCTTCCAGCTCTGCCTTGGCTCATCTGGCATGGATTAGGATGGAGGTTGAAGATTTTTACGCAAATTTTTCCGAGTGCACTTTCGCATTTTTATCCGCCTTGGTAACGACAAGGTGAAAACGTTGGCAGAAACTTGTTGCTATCCACGCGATTCTCCACTTCTGGAGGCGTGCCCTCCCCTTCTCGGTACAAGACCATGGAGCAGCTTAAGCCGTGTCGAGTGCCCAAGTTAAATCAGGGGAAAAGCACGCGATGAGAGCGAGGTCCAGCGTGACTAATGGTCGAAATCCAATGAATGTTCAACTCACCCTGGAGCAAAATTCCATTTATTGCATCCAGCTTTATAAGCTACTCCGTGAATTTCCATCATGCGGAGTGTGTCTTGCTGGTGAATCCCGGAACTGTGGTTTGACCTTTTGCAAGGGTAAGCCAGAATGGAAGCGCTTGTGACTTGTTTCTCTTCTCCAGCTGCGAAGCGAGCAAAGCAGAGCGCCCAGTTCACCTCCTCTGGGAACCTTTTGACCGACATGGGAGCGTATGCGAATCTGCATTACGGCTTCACGGATGTTGTTAAGTGACGGATATCGTTTGGCAAGGATAAGGAGCGCGACTGGTTCCTTCGCTCCTTGCACAAGGGAAATTCACCGCTTGCCCTGGTATCATGTTCTGGTTCTGGTGCTCTTTTACCTGCCTGCCTGCCTGCCTACCTGGCAACCTGGCTGTATTTGGGCTGAGACTGAGGACGGATTTGGCGAGGCTGAGATGGTTCGCAGTGACCCGAGAACACATGTGAACATGGGCAAAAGGAGCAGTTTAGTTTAATCCGCTGGGACTAATTATTGGAACACTGTTATTCGCATGCTGCAGACCTTGCAGAATGAGGGAAAGGTGAAATAGGGCAGAGAGACAGGGCGGACAGGGTGTCAAGTAGGCTCATAAGACGAGAGAGAGAACCTGAAAAGATGCATGGTCTTAAAAACTAGTGCTGAACGCCAGAAGGAATATATCTGGTTCCGGCAGTCGGATAAAGCATGGTTGACTTCAAAACTGAGACAGATGAAGGATACACGCTGCTGAAGGTTGAGAGGCTCATGTGTTGTGAGTAATGGGAAGAAAGTGGGTAAACTCATAAGCCGTAGTTTCTTATC
Organism: Sminthurides bifidus; assembly: GCA_009872375.1. Lineage (NCBI taxonomy): Eukaryota > Metazoa > Arthropoda > Collembola > Symphypleona > Sminthurididae > Sminthurides > Sminthurides bifidus. The sequence continues at coordinate 4,967 of VRMD01001937.1, read as the reverse complement.
ATTTTCTTCACAGTCAGTCTTGCGAGTCTACTTCCTCGCCTGCGTTGCATTACACTGGCTGTGCCATTGCCTCTCTCGGGTTAAACAAGTAGCTCGCGGCTGATTTTCTGGTTCTGTAAGGGTTCTCCGCAAATTGACGCTTGTGATCATCTCGGCCATGATGAGATTTGCAGGATTATTGAGTTTCTCTCATCAAATCTGAATCTCGCCTTCGGCTTCTTCGGAACGTCTTTTGCAGGCCCCAAACCTCATTTTCTCATTCGCAAGGCTCGGCATTTGCCCCGGATAGGCGCATTTATTTCATTCCCTGCCTGAAAAATTCTCTGTCATCTTCTCCTCGTAATCGCCTTTTAAGCTACGACCCTCTCCATCAGTTCAAGTTCCTTCCTCCAAGAGAAATATGAGCTACGAAGTACTGCCCGACACTTGAACCTTGTGTGACTTTCGCCTTGTGTGTGTATTTGACTTTGTGCTGTCAAAACTTATGACGCTGAAACAGATTATCTCGTATATGCTTTGCTCACTCAGCCCAGCTACTATATGTATTTCGTATTCATTGGCTTCATTTCGGCCAAAGACGTTTCTCACTGTCGCCCATGGACTTGTGTACCTCGGCACTTGTATAATTCACGATGAGGGTATCGTCAAGGTGTCGTTTATGAATCTATGTCTCCCTCTCTCTCTCCCTCCGTCCCTACTTCTCACCTTCAGCTTAAGGTTTGTTTCAGCTTCTTAATTGCCAGCATCCCTTCAGTCATTGTCTCCGACTCAACTTCTGAGCTCATAAGTTAAGAAGATGGGACTATAAGGGAGCCGTGCGATCCATGCAAGGGACAATTGCTCAATTTCCTCCTTGATCGACTCATGCCCGCATGTTTTCAGGTGGAGTTGTTGCCCTTTTTCAAAAAAAATATTTTTATTGCTTTCGTCATTCATACTCATACCCAGGTACAGTATCTAGGTGCCGAGTGTAGTTTGAAGGCAGGGCAAGCCTCGGCGACTAGTTTTACAGAGGTGAAACTCTGCACCGGAACTCGACCAGCAAGCCCTGTGGAAGGTCTGACTGACTGTGAGTTGACGCGAATTTCTTACCTGCTCAGGCATGGCCTCTAGGAAATGAAACAGACGAGCTGACACACTTTCCGAACGGGAAAATGTAAAAAGACTTCTTCACAGATCTGGCTCGTTTTCAGGCCTGAAATCTCATCGTCGATCCGATTGATCCCCTGTGTGGTGTAAAAAATCCTGTCCTCCTCGTACCATCAACCGCGAAGCTGAAATCTGGCCGAACTCATCTTATCAGGCTGAAATCAGTCCCTCCTGAAATCAGCCTTTGCTCGCATTCTCGCATAGCCTGTGCCTGTAAATAGCCTGTGTGGCATGACAGTTTGTCAGCTCAAAAGTTGACAAAGAAAATCCATAAGGAAGTAAATTCCGCTCTGCGGGTACGAACTTATACAACTCACTCAAAAAACGTTTAGGGTGACGTCCTTGTTGAAAGGCGAGGAAGTCAAGTAACTGCTAATCAAATTAATCTCGTTGCATACATGATCATGCGTTCAGGCTTGAGGACTGATGCGAAAGAGGATACGAGAGCCACTCCATGTTGTGGTCATGTCGGAGAGAATGTCCAAGCACGTAAACGCGCAATTCATGACGGGAATACATTTACGTAACTGTGTATAATAAGGGAATTGTGCGAAAAAGCGGCGCTTGCTCCAATCCAATGCAATGCTAGCGTCCGTACTCTCGGTATTACGCCTTTTTTCACACCGTCATAGCTTGGGCTGACTTGAGATTCCTGGTGTCGCGGTGGTACAAATGCCCACATCAGCTCAAAGCTGGTTTAATATGCGGCGTAAAAAATATCTGGCTGTTTTTCGGTGGGTAAAGCTGCTGAGTTCTCGTGTGAAAAGCGCATGAGGAGTGGATGAGGAAAACACAATCTGCAAAATATGACCTTGGCTGACTAGTTTGAGTCAACCCGTCGACACAGTTGTTGCAATGGTCCCAACATGAGATGGCTTCACAGATCTTGCCATCTGAAGCTGATCAAAGAGAGCCAGGGAGGGAGAGTTACGCCGTAATAATGTACCCACTTGGAAATTCCTTCCCAGAAGTGGTAACTTGTGCCCCTAACTTGCTTGGCCAATCTCACGTCCATATCATCGTCCATGAGCTTCCTTCAAACAAACATACTTTCCACTCATTCCGCATGCTTCCCTGCCTGCCTGCCTGCCAGCCTCTCTGCCAGCCACCGCAGCCCAGCCTAGCCTGCGACATACTTAACGAAAAGTAAATGACAACTAGTTATTCTTCTTTTAGTCAATAAATTTCCGCAAGTCCGCGACAGTCTTCTTGTAATTGCACCAGTTCCCAGTCCGGCTCCGTACACTGTACACACCACAGCCTTCATGTCCATCAAGCAACTTGTGCTAATAGCTTGTTTCAATCACGGCCGTCGAGTGGCTTTAGCCTCACGAACGGATTCAGGAACCATGCCAGTATTATGTCACATACATCTGTAGCATGCAACGTTTTTTTTAGCTGGACCAATCAGCGTGCTTTGATTTTGGAACAGTTTTTCGGATTTACTCGAAACACCTGTTGATCGATTCTTGTTGCCTAGCAACGGCGATTCTGTTCAATCTGACATTCTAGTTTTCAAAATAACTCAAAAGGCCTTATGCAAAAGTTTCGCCACCATTAAGACCATCCCGGGCCTTCGGCTCATGTAAAGTAAACTTCTGTACAACGTTTCCGCCCCCGCAACTCTCGCTGCTTTCCTTTAAAGTTTTCGTAAAGTCTGACTACAGTTTCACAGATAAGCAGGAAAAGTACACGACACATACTCGCGTTACATTGTTCATGCTCTGTGAATCGTAACATAGGAAAAGTAGGCAAGCACAAGAAGGTTTCTATCAAATTTTCAGATTCGTGAAACAATGGCTATGATACAAGTTGCTGCGATATATTAATTGTTAATGAGTTTTGGGAAGTCGCTCAAGCGGAAGCTGAAACAGCTTAATTATGATTAAACTGCACAAGTCTATTACTTGGTTCCCTTGGTTCTCACGAGTTAACTGATGAGGAGGAAGGCAAACGATGATTGAGTGCAATTATTCTGCGAGCGCCCTCTGGCTCCTCGTGTAGGAACTGAGCTTGTGAAGTGAGAAGTGACTTGTTATTCGTTAACAACACTGTCCCGACCCGACCGATGCAGTCGTAATTTTACCTCTCATGCTAATTAGGTGGCAGCTTTTTTCGGAAAACTTGCACCTGGAGGAACCTGTGTAGCGCGGATGGCAAATCACCACATCAGAGCATCACTATTATAATTATGGAGAGGAACAGTGCCGCAGAGATTCTCAGTAAAGAGCTGTTAAGTTAACATATTACATCTCGGTTTATTGGGAGGATAAAGTAACGAGTTGTAGAATAATGGATCAAAAATGAGGAATTAGTTGCAAATCATGTTCCAGATTGGCTGAAGCCATTTACTCCATGTAGCTGATTGAGGTGCTGGCTGCTTATCGACTTGAACAAGTCGGGTCTATATGAGATTGTGATGACGAACCCTATTTATTTTTATCCAATTGGTTTCCCACTGACAAGATTCGAAGATTTGTAATCCTGAGTGAGTGTCTGCCAGATCTCAATTCCCATCAGCAAGTGAATCTTGTGCCGGAGCAAAAACGTTCAAGACCTTATGGTAATAGGTTAAGTTGAGTTGAGGAGCGAGTGGATTTGCTGCTGGTTGAATTTTATAATCTTATCAATACCATATATTGGGCATATGTTTGCCTTAGAAAGATCAATGTACTTTGAGATGTTGTCACAGAGCTTTAGAAAAGTTGGCAATGACTGGAATTATTAAGACGGTGATAGGAGCTAGTTAAGCGGCGTATGCATTTGTGTACTTTTGACCCTTGGTGTCTCCACGAGATTTGGTCTTCTTTCCCAGAGAAATAATAACACGGCCTGCTCCCAACCAGCACTTAATTCATGCCATGAGGAGGGCAAATCCTTTGATTCCAGCCCAGGAAGACTATGTAATACCAGCAAGGCAGCTTTCCTTCCGTCAATCTACACGGGTGATTGTTGAAAGACCCGCTTGCCCATAGTCAGTAAAGACTATGCTGTAGGAGAAGCTTCTTTTTCACCAGCTAGCTGTCAATAGCCGAAAAGATTGAAGGACCTGCAGTTTGTTGGTTGAAGTGAGTTCGGAACTTTTACAAGGATTGAGGACAGATTAATCATCCGTTTTAGGGAAAGTTATGACAGAGAAGAGGGAGAATACTGTGACTGCTGTTTGATGAAATGTGTTTTAGTGAGGCGGAGTTCGGTGATAAGAACCCGGCTGTTGGACGGAATGTGGGTTGAGAGAATTGGTGATGAATCCGTATGATTTTCCCACTTTATATCCTAATTACAGAGGAAAATTAAGCGTCATGCTTATTGCGATAACTGTAAAAATATCCACTTCTTATCAGCACAAGAGCAGTCCGTGTACATAAGGGGGAAGGAGAGCCGAGAGCTCAAGTGCACAACTGGTTTACTTTGACCACGTAGTGTGTGATACAGTATAGAAAGGAATTAGATACTCTGGTCTCTCTCTCCGTCTTGTTTGCCATTTCCCCTTGAACAAGAGGACCACTGTCCCTACCGGGCATTCAAGGATTTATCCCGAGCTTGAGTGACTCGATTCAGGAGCATGACGCTAACTTAAGCATGGAATAAATGAGCTTCGCGCAGCTACTGTCCGACTGACTAAGCTGGGGTTTTATATAAGTGGATGACTACTGCCGCTGCCTTGCTGTTTATATAGTTTTAGACAAAATAGATTCCGCCGTAGCCGCACGTCCTGTCCGAGATCGCCGAACTGTGAAACGCTCGTTGAAACAAACTAACTGGGGTATCCAATGTTGGCCGGCAGTCACTACTTTTTCCTCCTTCAGCAACAGCCC